>CAUJBZ010000330.1:0-88364 GCA_963082915.1 Dolichopus griseipennis | reverse complement strand
CAAATCAAATATTAAATTATTCGTCATTTAAGTGTGATTCATGCAGTATTCTAGTTATTTTGGATTTCGAATTTTTACGTATAAACAATTTGCCATTTTTAATCCATGTAAATTCAATTATATTACTTCTTTTCATATATCTAGCTTTTTTAGCTAGATACGGTGTTAGTTTGTCATTGACAAATATACGATCGTTTTCACTCTTATCTTTGTCATTTATTTGATCATTCTTATTCGTATCTATGTCGTATATTATATCTATTGTTATTGTTTTTTTCTTTATTAAATTCATAAATGAACTTTTGTTTTCAATGTTAGTAAATTCTACAATTAATTTATATGGCTTACCTGATTTTTCTGATATTTTCTTTGTTTTTTAAATGTTTGATATTATATTTGGCTCCATTAGCATATCAATCTCATTACCTAGTTTTTTAATAATATCTAGAGGTTCAGTTCCATTATGTTCATCTTTTATTCCAGAAATTTCAATTTGTCTCTCAATTTGCTTTTGCTTCATTTTTTCTAGCTCCACTTTATTCTGCAGAATTTCATCGTTCATACATTGAAGTTCATTTCGTATGCTAATATTTTCCTCAATCATGTTATTTAAATGTTCTTTGAGTTCTTTAATCTCACTTTGCATTTTTTGAAATTCAATGGCGTGGGATGTTTGATTACTTATAATGAGCTCCAACTTCTCATAGATTACCTCACCATCTATTGTGTCATCCAAAGTTTTGTTTATACTCACTTTGAAGGTATTATTCCGGTTAAGTATTCCAGTACCAGATTTCCTGAGATGTTGTCTAGTTTTACATAAATTGCAGAACCATTTTTTCTCTACATCTGAGTTGATTTCGCGGATACTTTCATTTTCTAATCCTGTGCAGTTTCCACTGTACCAGTTTCTGCATATTCCATAACATTGCAATTTCAAAGTATTTTTTTTAAAATTAATTTTCTTTTTGCATTGACTACAATTATTGTTGTTATCCATTTTGACGTTTTTTACAACATTATAGTCTTCCTTAATGGTGAAACTATTCGTCTTAAGTTATTTCAAATTCAAATTTAGGTCGTTGAACAAGTTTGTAGAACAGAACAGTACTTCTGTGCTAACTACTTAGGGTACGTTATAATCAGACAAAATATTGTGGTACAACAAATTTAATTGCATTGTAATAGCAATATTAATTATTGTTTTATATGAAAGGGTTTTTCATTAAGATAATGTGGTATTTGAATATCACAGATATAATTTAAAACTTCATTCACTTAAAAGTTCTGGGTACAACTATACAATACGATTCATAATTCAAAGAAAGACTATAAGTTGCTTATACTTATATTCTTGAAGACTCATCATTACAGCGTTTTATACATTACATTTATAAATTTATATTTTGGAAAGACTAGTGAAAAATTTCGTCATGTTGATAGTGCTTATGTTTGACGTATTTCATATAAAGAATTTAAAATAAACTAATTTTAGTTAACAAATCACAAATTTAATATATTTATAACTTAATTAATTCAATGCGATTTCTTCCAAATTTACAATGGTTAAATGGTAAAATTATAAAACATTTTTTTAATTTTTTTGGCAGAATTATAAATACAGTATTTCTAGCTAGCTAAAATGAATTCTTGGATGCTGATAAAATAAATCCATCATACATTACAAACACTTAAGAGTAATAGTACCCCTTAGAGTAATTTTACTGGAAATCCTATAACTCAATCAAGAAAGTTATATGACTCAGCTACTCAATATTTATGTACTCTTTTACAATGTATTGAATTTAATAATAATCAATATGATGATAAAGAATTAATAAGAAGATCAAAATCCAAATACATATATATTTCTTTAAAATTATTAAATGTAAGTTTCAAAATTTCTAAAAAATTTATTGTTTTTCTTTTGTGTAAATTTTAGGACAAAATTCAAGGTGGGGTCCAAGATTTATGATTTCTCTTGTTGAATTTCAAACAACAAATATTTTACGTTTGTGTTTAAATATATGTAAGATATATGTAAATATATGTAAGAATATACTTATGTAAGAATTAAAATATATAATACATGCTAATAATATTTTTATTTAATTCTTTTATCATTTGCTTTTTAAGGGTCGCGCTGGCTTAATAACACTATTTCTTTATTATCATTTTCTGTCAATCCGTTATTTATCACAAACTAATCGATTTACAAGAATTATGTTTACCGAATTAAGAAAAGCTGCTGAAGTAATGGCAAGAAATTAAATTCCCCACAAGTTATTGGAAAAATATTAGATTATTTGATTATTTTTCTTTCTGGTGATTATTTGATTCTTTAACTAAAAGTTTTAAAAAACTATTATAAAGTAACAAGTTTAAGAAATACAATTAAATTGTACCAGAAGAGGAACAATAAAAACTTCTTAACTAATTTCTGGGTTTTTATTGTTCTTAGTACCTACTGGCGTATAACTTTTGTAAAAACTCATGCATATAAGACAAACAAATATTTTTAATTTAAATTCTCTATTAATAATTATAAAACAAACTTAACAAAGGCTCAAAAAAAAAAATTAAATGAAATTTTAATAAAAATGAAATTAATTATCTTTATTATTTAAGTTTTAAAATTAAATTAATTTAACTTGTATTAATATTGTTTGGTGTTTAATTCTCAATAAAATAAAAAAAAAATATATTTTTAAATAACAATAAAAAATATATTAAAAATTTAGGAACATTATGGTTAAAAACGATTTAAAAAATAAAAAAAAATTATGATGTACCTACAATAAAAAGAAAATATTTCTAAAAAAAAATCCCGAAACATGAAAAGAGTTTTGAATATAAAGTTGTCAACACCCTAATTCTTGAAGGCTCATCATTTCATACGATGCGCTTCTAAGTATAACCATTGATTAAGAATTATCATTGATTAAGAATTATACATAGATAAACATTTTCATGTTAAAAATTTGTATGAAACTTTTTTCGCATATTTTTTAAAATTCACTCAAAATCGTTGGCACGAATTTAAATGTATTGTAATTTGTAACTATTTCTATTTTATAGTATACCCTTTATTTTTATTCTCTCAAAAATTTTTCACTCTACATAGTACATGTAACATGATTCAAGAATATGAATACTATGACACTAAAAAAAAGAAAAAAATCGAATAAGAAAAAAAAAACGAGGAAGTGTGTAGTAGAGTAGGTTGTGTCAACTCTGGGATACCCGTATGACCGTAGTATAAACATTATAATATCATCCGATTAATTACTTTTGGCAAAATTTCAAACACACAGCTTTATTAGGTGTAGTGTAATGTTCATATAAAAGAAGGAGTTGTATGGCACTTACTCGAACCCTCTGCAGTGTACCAACCAACTTTTCCAGTAACTTTGGCCATTACTCTTAACTACTTTTGGCAAAATTTCAGATACCCAGCTTTAATAAGTACAGAGTAATGTTCGTATAAAACAAGAAGTTATATGGCAGCTACCCGAGTTATATGGCAGAGCCCGTTGTGCAAACTGGCTGAATTTCAATGGCGATGAAGGTTTTTTTTAAAAATCCGATTTGTTGAAAGTTCCAGAATCCTAGCTCCTTTAATTTTTGAGTTATCGTGATTACGGATGGACAGACGCACGGACATACATAGCCAAATCGATTTATTTTTCAATTCTGATCCGATCCATACACTTGAGTCTATATATACCCCCCTACTTCTCTGCGTCATAAACGTAATTGCAAGTTTAGTATACCCTTTTGACAAATAGTCATACTAGTATAAACAATGATTTTTTCATTCATAAATTCATAGTTCATTTTTTCGAATTGATTTCGTTTTTTTCTAAAAAATTATTTAATTTTGTATGTACTTGCGTACATAAGAAATTGAAAATAAAATATTTGGTCACCTTCAAATATTCATAAAGGTTATTTGTTATTGAGATCTATAAAGTTAGATTTTAAAATAATTATTTTAGAACCTTTATATGCATACATGTCATATCTATAAAAAAGTATAAAAAATACTTAACCTGAATGGTGAGGTGGTGCGTAAAAAAAAAATAACTTCTTATAAGTAGGTATTAAAATAAATAAATTCAGAGAAAAATTATATACCTAATAAATCATAAAAAAAATGATATCAATATGTTATTGAAATCTATAAATTTAGATTTTAAAATAATTATTTTAGAACATTTTATGCATAATAAGATTTTGAAAATTTAGATAATTTAGAAATTTTCAGTTAAAACAAAATTACAATTGATCTCAATTCAACAAAAAACCTCTAAAGATTAAAGAATTTAGAAATAGAAATTTGAATACATACATACATCTATACATAAACACTTTATAAAATTTCATAGATTCCATTCACAACTATGCACTTTGCAAGTTTTAGAAAAATTTATTTATCTAAACAAAAATGAAAAAAATCAAAACAAAAAGTTTCCCGTTACAATTTAAACCTCATAAGAAATTGAAAATAAAATATTTGGTCACCTTCAAATATTCATAAAGGTTATTTGTTATTGAGATCTATAAAGTTAGATTTTAAAATAATTATTTTAGAACCTTTATATGCATACAAATGGGATAACCGATGGTAACCATATCTGCCGAAAGGGGGTTTGAACTTCAAATCTCCATATGATGAAAACTCTACACATCCTGTAATAAAGGAGAAATACAAAAAATACTTTCTTCTTGATTCTGAAGTCGAAGACCGTGGACGTGGATAAGAAAAGAAAGAAGACCGTGGATAATATACTTTAAAGTATCATTTTGTATAATTTTCTAATTAAATCATTTTCAATAAATAATTAACTTTTATAATCATTTGTATAAAATATATTAATTTTTATAATTTTTGTATACTATAAACATTACATAAAATTTTGTTAAACATTAAATATGAAACACTGAATTTTATTAACCAATTCCCACATGGGGGCTCAACCGGGATGAACGACAAGACATTAAGCTAACCTAATTATTAAACACGTGGATACGAAGTTGAACTGCAGAATTAAAAGCAGGAAAGTTGGAACCAGAAGTATTCTTGAAAATAATGTATGTAATGAAGTATGTAACAATAAATGAAAATTAGTTATACTAACAATTTTTTCAAAAAATTCAAATGAAAACTTTACGAATAATAATTTTATGTTAGCTATTAGCATCTTTTATAATCCGGAATTACAAATTCCTATACAAATTAAAAAATTATATTAGTGATTTAATTAGTGACTATTGCTAAATAATGTACTTATATAAAATTACATGAACAGTTGCACTGTATTTTATTTGCTAAAACTGATAAATTTTAGAACAAAAAATTAAGAAAAAAACAAAACAAATTTGATAACCAAATAAATTAATTTTTATAGAACCAGCTTTAAAAGAATAAAAAACAAAAATTTAAATTTTATGATAAAGAAAATTTATTTAAAAATTACTATTGGATTACACTATAAATATTACACATGAATTATATATTTACCTAGTTTATTTAAGTTAAATGAAAAATAACATTTTATTAACTATAATTAAATGTTTATGAACTACATAATTTATTTCAATTAAAAGA
Organism: Dolichopus griseipennis; assembly: GCA_963082915.1. Classification (NCBI taxonomy): domain Eukaryota; kingdom Metazoa; phylum Arthropoda; class Insecta; order Diptera; family Dolichopodidae; genus Dolichopus; species Dolichopus griseipennis. The sequence continues at coordinate 82,753 of CAUJBZ010000330.1, read as the reverse complement.
AAATTAATATTTATATCATTCAAAATTTTTACATTATTAAAAATCACGCTATATTAAGTTTATAAACAATTTACATATTACATTAAACTTAAAAAAATTTTAATTAAACAAAATATATTTTAACCACTTACATTTACATTTAAAATTATTTTGATAACATTAAATACAATTATTATATTAATATATTACCATCAAATTAATTATCAATTAATTAACGAAGAGAATTATTATTTATATTAAAAAATAAAAAAAAAAAAAAAATTATATATTATATATTATATAAACAATAAATAATATGATCACTATCTTATTCTAAATTTAAAAACATTTTAATTATATTATTAAGTTTAATTGCTAAACACTCTGTAATAATATTGAACTCACAAAACATACTGAACTGATTAGTGATCGCTGATATAACATTGAAATAAAAAAAAATTTTTGATTTTAAAAGCAGCTGCCAAGAATTTAATAATTCATTTAAATGCAATTATTTTAATAATTCTATACAACTAAATAACAAACAATAAACCGGTATTCAAAACAAACAAAAAAAAAAAAAAACTATAATCTTAATTTACGAAGGCAGATTCAAAAGTACAATTCAAATTATTAATCTAAATTAATTTGAACAATTATTAATTCGAATTAAAAAAAAAATATTTAAAAATAGTAATATTTATAAGTTATAAATGTAAAAATAAATATTTAAAAAAAAAACAAATAATAAAAACCACAGCCACAACACTACTTTCGAATTACCATACATCAAAGTGTTTTATTTATTTTACACAGTTATAACACAGTTTAAAAATAAATTCAGTTTCAGCATTATTATCTTGTATTATTATTCATAATTAATTCAGGATTTAAATATCTAAATATCGATTACAACCGAAAATGGGTGGCAGGAGACGAAACACCTTGCAAAGAAGTGATTCAGGTGTTAACTTTAAATCAACTCGGCATGAAACTATACGTCCTTCTCAGGACCGGGAAACAACCGCAACAAGAATTAATTTTGCAGATGCTGAAAATATGATTAGAAAATTTAATGGTACAGATGTGTTAAGTGTGCGACAATGGATTCGTGAATTTGATGACTATGCAAATGTTTTTCAATGGAACGATTTGCAGAAACTTATATTCTGTAAAAGAACACTCACCGGTGCTGCAAAGTTATTCGTCGAATGTGAAGCAAAACCAATGAGTTATGGTGAGCTTAGACAAGCACTAATAAACGAATTTCAAACAAAAATAACCAGCGCGGAAGTTCATACAAAACTCCGTGAAAGAAAAAAAAGAAGTGATGAGGCAGTTCGTGAATATTTATATAATATGTTGGACCTGGCATCACAGACTGAAATGGATGAAGCCTCTATAATCAGCTACGTAATCGATGGAATAAAAGACACTGTAAGTAACAAAATGGTTCTGTTTGGAGCTAAGGACATAGCTGAACTGAAAGAAAAGCTGCTTATATATGAGAAAATCCCTAAAACATTTACAACACATACAACACACATAGCTAAAACCGATAGAAGGAACGGTAGTACGACAAGAAACAATCTCGATCCAGCAACTAGTAGACGATCATATCAAAGATATTGCTTCAATTGTGGTTCTCACCAGCATGAATTTCATAGTTGCCCACAAAAGCAAAAAGGACCCAAGTGTTTCAGATGTAACAAATATGGGCACAAAAAACCCGAATGTAAGGAACGAGTTGAGGTCACTACAAATATTATACTAAACCAAGGTTCCATGGTTACAAAATCAAGAGCCACAAAATTGTCAATTAAAGCTGAAATTAATAACATACCATTTGATTGTTTAGTGGACACTGGAAGCGATATCTGCGTCATAAAAGAGTGTTATTATAAATTAATATGCCGGTCTGATAAAATTAAAAATACAGAAATAACAATAGCAGGTTTGGGCGCAAATGTAAAAACTAAAGGCTCTTGCAAAGTTGCCATAAAGATTAATACTGATGTGTACAAAAATATAGAAATATTTGCCGTGGATGATAGTTATTTAAAATATGACGTGATAATAGGAATGAATCTTCTACAATTGTCAACAGTTAATATATCAGAAGGGAAAATCAAAATTGAAAAGATGTTGTCTACACATAGTGAAAATGAAGAAGGTGAAAACGAAGAAATGTCCTGCTACTTAGCCAAGATCAAAGTTGACGTTGATAACGAAAACTACAAAGATATAGAAAGTATTAAAAAACTAAGAAAAGAAGAATCTGAAAAAATTATTTCGATTATAAAGAGCTATAAACCTACTACTCCAAAAGAAACTCCTATTCAGTTAAAAATTGTCACAGTAGACGATAGCCCGGTTTATAAACCACCACGAAGATTCCCACCACACGAATTGAAAATTTTTGAAGAACAAGTTAACCAGTGGATGAGAGAAGGAATTATAAGGGAATGCGCATCAGATTATGCAAGCCAAATTGTCCTAGTAAAAAAGAAAGATGGCTCCAATAGGTTGTGTATTGACTATAGAGGAACTAATAAAAAGATAATGAAAGACAGGTATCCGCTTCCAAATATTGAAGAACAGATAGATAAACTACAATCAGCCAAAGTTTTTTCATCATTGGACCTCAGAAACGGATTTTTTCACGTTACGGTGGAAGAAAAAAGCAGAAAGTATACTTCGTTCGTGGCCCATTGCGGCCAATATGAATTTAACAGAGTGCCATTTGGACTTTGCAACTCGCCTAGCGTGTTCCAAAAATATATTAATTTTATATTGAAAGATCTAATAAATAAAAATTTCGTTGTAGTCTACATCGACGATATTATTATACCATCGCAAACAATCGAAGAAGGAATCAGCCGTCTACAAGAAGTTCTACGAGTTGCAGCACAAAATGGATTAGAATTAAATGGTCCAAATGTCAGTTCCTCCAGGAGAATATCGAGTATCTCGGATATCGAATTCATAATGGCAGAATTTCCCCTTCACCACTGAAAACAAAAGCAGTGTTAAAATTCCCTGTTCCAACAACGGTTAAGCAGCTTCAAAGTTTTCTTGGTTTAGCAAATTACTTCCGCAAATTTATACCAAATTTTGCTACTAGAGCACAACCACTTACGGAACTATTGAAGAAACAAATACATTTTAGAATGGGTAACGTTGAATTGACTGCAATCAAAGAATTGCAGGAAGCACTTGGTAATGAACCGGTCCTAAACATATTTAGATATGGAGCGATGACCGAGCTCCACACTGATACATCTTTAGATGGATATGGCGCTATACTTATGCAAAAGAATGAGGAAGATGGAAAATTTCATCCTATTTATTATTACAGCCGAAAAACCACAGAAGCAGGGAGAAAATATTCTTCCTACGAATTGGAGGTTTTAGCAATTGTACAGGCTCTTAAAATATTCAGGATTTACCTTTTAGGTCAAAAATTCAAATTAGTAACTGACTGCAAAGCTTTCGAGGGCACAATGAAGAAAAGGGACCTAACCACAAGGGTCGCCAGATGGGCACTGTTAATAGAAGAATACGAATATGTTATTGAACATCGAGCAGGAATCAAGTTGAAACACGTAGATGCTTTAAGTAGAAATCCTGTTGTTATGTGTATTTTGGAAAAAAACGTATTTCTGGAAAAATTATCAGAGGCTCAAAGAAAAGATGATCGCCTATTCGCTATTATTGAAATTCTTAAAGAAAAGTCATATAAAGACTATGTTTTATATAACAACATTCTTTGTAAAAATATTAATAACACATTTTTATTTGTAGTTCCTGAAGAGATGAAGCATCAAATAATTAAAGACGTTCACGAGAAGGGTCATTTTCATCACAAAAAAAAGACCGAAATAATTCAAAAAGAATTTTATATCCCTGATCTACAGAAAAGAATATCAAACGTAATAGCGAACTGCGTAAGATGCATTCTAGTTGAACGAAAAGCGGGAAAATCTGATGGATTTCTAGAGCCTATTCCAAAAGGAGAACGTCCTTTAGAAACGTTTCACATTGATCATCTGGGACCCATGCAGACTACGAAGAAGGGTTACAAATATATTTTCTCAGTGGTCGATGCTTTCTCAAAACATCTTTGGCTGTTTCCAACAAAATCATTAAACAGTGAAGAGTCAATACAAAAATTGGAAGTAATAGCAGAAGTGTTCGGACATCCAGAAAGAATCATAGCAGATAAGGCAGGAGCCTTTACTTCCAATCAATTTCAAAATTACTGTAAAGAACGAGAGATTAATATTCATTTTATTACTGTTGGAGTGCCGCGTGGCAACGGTCAAGTTGAAAGAACACATTCAGTTGTAATTGGATCTTTAGCGAAACTTTCATTAGATGACAACGAAAAGTGGTACACTTACGTCAAAGAGGTGCATCAAGCCATTAATTCAACTTACCACAGGTCAATTAAAAGCACACCATTCCGAATATTGACAGGATGTGATATGAAGACACAAAGGGACTTAAAAATACTCAACATAATTGAAGAGGAAAACCTGAAATATTTTGAAGAAAAGCGTCAAGAAGAACGAGACAAGGCTAGAAAGGATATTATCCAAATCCAGCAAGAAAACCGAATAGAATATAACAAAAGAAGGAAATCACCTACCAAATATCAAATTGGTGATCTGGTTGCTATAGAAAAAGTCCAATTCGCTACAGCTTCGAAAATACGACCCAAATTTCTAGGACCGTATCGCATAACAGCAGTTAAAAATTTTCATAGATATAAAGTGCAGAAAGAAGGCCAACATGAAGGACCATTCTTCACTGATACCAGTGTTGATAAAATGAAACCGTGGTGTGACTTCGAAACCTCTGATACTTCATATGATGATATCGATATTTAAAAATTATCATTAAATTACATAACCTATTTTAACTATATTTAAAAATTCTTTTTATCTTCAGGGTCTGAAGATTACTTAGGATGGCCGAATGGGATAACCGATGGTAACACCATTAGTTACCATATCTGCCGAAAGGGGGTTTGAAGTTCAAATCTCCATATGATGAAAACTCTACACATCCTGTAATAAAGGAGAAATACAAAAAATACTTTCTTCTTGATTCTGAAGTCGAAGACCGTGGACGTGGATAAGAAAAGAAAGAAGACCGTGGATAATATACTTTAAAGTATCATTTTGTATAATTTTCTAATTAAATCATTTTCAATAAATAATTAACTTTTATAATCATTTGTATAAAATATATTAATTTTTATAATTTTTGTATACTATAAACATTACATAAAATTTTGTTAAACATTAAATATGAAACACTGAATTTTATTAACCAATTCCCACATACATATCTATATACTATATAGGTATGTACGCAAGTACATACAAAATTAAATAATTTTTTAGAAAAAAACGAAATCAATTCGAAAAAATGAACTATGAATTTATGAATGAAAAAATCATTGTTTATACTAGTATGACTATTTGTCAAAAGGGTATACTAAACTTGCAATTACGTTTATGACGCAGAGAAGTAGGGGGGTAGATATAGACTCAAGTGTATGGATCGGATCAGAATTGAAAAATAAATCGATTTGGCTATGTATGTCCGTGCGTCTGTCCATCCGTAATCACGATAACTCAAAAATTAAAGGAGCTAGGATTCTGGAACTTTCAACAAATCGGATTTTTAAAAAAAACCTTCATCGCCATTGAAATTCAGCCAGTTTGCACAACGGGCTCGGGTAGCTGCCATATAACTTCTTGTTTTATATGAACATTACTCTGTACTTATTAAAGCTGGGTATCTGAAATTTTGCCAAAAGTAGTTAAGAGTAATGGCCAAAGTTACTGGAAAAGTTGGTTGGTCTACTGCAGAGGGTTCGAGTAAGTGCCATACAACTCATTCTTTTATATGAACATTACACTACACCTAATAAAGCTGTGTGTTTGAAATTTTGCCAAAAGTAATTAATCGGATGATATTATAATGTTTATACTACGGTCATACGGGTATCCCAGAGTTGACACAATCTACTCTACTACACACTTCCTCGTTTTTTTTCTTATTCGATTTTTTTCTTTTTTTTAGTGTCATAGTATTCATATTCTTGAATCATGTTACATGTACTATGTAGAGTGAAAAATTTTTGAGAGAATAAAAATAAAGGGTATACTATAAAATAGAAATAGTTACAATACATTTAAATTCGTGCCAACGATTTTGAGTGAATTTTAAAAAATATGCGAAAAAAGTTTCATACAAATTTTTAACATGAAAATGTTTATCTATATATAATTCTTAATCAATGGTTAAACCGACGTGTCCTAAAGCACCATATAAGCTCTAAACAAAGTTTGAACATGGCATTATTGTCTGAATGGAACAATATAACACAAGAAGACACAGCAAAACTGATTAATAATGTTCTTCTGAAAGCGGTTATTGAAGCTAATGAATATCGAACAAAATATTGATCAAATAATTAATTTAATAGTATTGTGAAGTTGTCTCTTTATTTATTTATGTACAGAAATTTTTTTGATTTAATTTTGAAGTATATTTTTTTTTTCTTTGTTTTTGGTTTCATTTTTAATTATGTAAAATAATTTTTATATAAATAGTTATTCAAATTATCTAAAAAAGAAATTGTAAAATTCAAAATATCATTATGGTTCTAATATTCTGCAAAAAAAAACATAAATATTTAGAAGTTTGAAGTGTACGGAAATATTTTTGGATCACATAAAAACATGCATGTTAAAAATATATTAATCTTTTTAACAAAAGAAGTGTTTTTTATTATTATTAAATTACACATAAATTTATTTGTATTTTTTTTTATTTTTGTTTATTAACATTTAAAATTTAAGTTAAAGAAAAGAAATTTAAAAGAAAAAACTAGACATGATACCTTTTCGTAGGCACATTTAGAACTGATAGTGATATCAAATTGCTACCACTTCGTATGCTACGCCTTCAAAAATTGCCAAACGTGATGATTTCGACAATTCATATCACGTTAAATTGACGAAATAGCGTCAAAATCACTTTTGAGTCTTCAAGAATAGCCAATCATCACTTTTATGATACTCAGCGCCTTCAAGAATCGGGGTGTATGATTTCAATTGTTTTTAGAAATAAAATCGAATCGATTTTATTTCATTTTTTAGGTATATTTTTTATTTAATTTTTTTTTTTGGAAATAATATAGATACATTGCTTTTGGTATAAAGTCGAATCGGTTTTTTTTAAAATTAATAAAGTTACAATATTTCATCAAATTTAAATAGCGTTTCTAAGTTACTTTTAATTTCCAAATCATTTGCGGAAAATTCGGTTACCAACCCTTTAGTAGCTCCTGCAAAAGTGTATTGCGAAAAGTGTATTTAGTAGCTCCTGCAAAAGTGTATTTAAAACGGTAGCGAGTAACTTTGAAACGTTCTGTTTTAGTAACGTTTCGCTTATTTTTTTTTTGTTTTTGGTAGCATGTAAGCTTCGAAACGCCTTTTTTTAGCGATTGAAACAAACGCAATTTAGCGTTAGTAAAATAGTTAACGCCGATCCTTTTTATTGGATTAATATTATTATAATTACTTACACTGTTATATAAATAGTTAACGCCGATCCATTTTATTGGAAAATATGTGAACTTTTTATAATACATTTAAAAAATAAGTAAATAAAAATCATAAATAAAAACAAAAAGAAAAAACATGTTTAAATTAAAAAAAAATTGTTTGAACTTAACATAAAAAAAAAAATGATATTTTTTGATAATGAAATCTTTTGAGATGAGGAGAATAATATACAAAATATAATTGAAAGATTTAAGCAACATTTTTGACTTGCCTTCAACAATGTAAGTAATTATAATATTAATTTCATGTTAACTTTTTCGCAAACTTTACTCTTTCTGTCATTCTTAGATTCATAAAAAATTTCAGATTAAACAAAGAGGCTTTCACAATAGTTTTAGATATTCTAAAAAATATCTAAAATTCTAAAATATCCTAAAGAAACAAAAAGAATCACAACAGTTCCAGTGTATTATATACCGAAATCCTAAATTATGTATTTCACACTTACATTTTAAAAAACTTAAAAAACAAAATGGACTACAACAACTAAAAATAAATTAAACTAAATTAAAATTTTTCAAATTTGTCTAATAACATCTTAAAATAACACGTAAGTTGTTTCAAATTTCTAGCGTTTCACTTAAATAAGCGTTTCAAGTTACATGCTTTCACTTTTTTTTTGATACGCTGGCATTTTGTTTCAATTAAAGAGACCCCTGATTTTCTTCGTATGATAAATATTAAAGAATACAATAAGTGTTAAATTTTCAACATAAATAAAAAAAACTTATCAAAAAAAAACGTTAAGGAATGTAAATGTCGTATAAAAACTTCAACCTGATACAATGAATGTGAAAATAACACAATGTAAAATTTCTGCACATATTGTGTCGAAAATACAACGTATTTTGTTTACAATTCCGATTGCGTCAAAATGAAATGTCATTTTAACAAATGTAATAAAAAAATTAAGCATCACACAAAAATTAAAAATTTACTTACTTTTCTTCCATGGTTTTTTGTTTTTTTTTTTTAAATTAGGGACTTCACCACCACAAAAATAAAATTAAACTGACCAAAATTAAAACTTCAAAATTCAAATAACTTTTAATTTTTTTATTTGTGTATCCAAAAAATTTTAATACTCAATTTAAAAACACGCGTCGTGAAAATGTGTCGCGAATACAATGTAAAATGAATTTACGATCATGAGACAATTTAAAATTTTTGAAGTTTACATTTACGATCATGCGAATTGTATTCACGTCGTCGCAAACACATTTACGATGTCAGGGGAACTCAACTTTACATTTAAATTAACAAGCGTACGTCTGCCATTGTGGTACCCTGACATCGTAACTGTGTTTCCGACACCGTGAATACAATGTCGCATGATCGTAAATGTTAACTTCAAAAATTTTACTTAAATTTTACAACTTAACTATATTTATTCTATTCGTTATATTTCAAATACAAATATTGAAAAGCTTTTTTTTTAACAAATACTTTGATGTTTTGAAAATCAAATTTGAATACTTCAAAACATTTTAAAATATACCAAGTATACCGAGTACTCTAAATATAATGACAAAGAAAAAGAAAAAAAGAAAACAAAAAGAAGATAAAAAAACAAACAAAGCAGTGATAAAACAAACAAAGCTACATATTACTCATCGATATAATACATACTGGTTATACGTAGTACATATTAAAATTTTTTTTATTATATTTGGTGTACTCGGTATATTAAAACAAATACTATAAATATTTTTATTATATTTGGTGTACTCGGTATATAAATACAAATAGTTTAAATATTCTATTTTCGGGTACACATAATAAATCAAATACATATTCATTCTATTCTACAATAATTTTGTATTTCATTTACTCTATTCTATAATCATTTGTAATGAATGCATTTGGTTTGAAAGCTTTCAAAACCGAATATGAAAAGTTTTACTTATTATAGAATGATTTGAAAGCGCTTTTGAATACAATTGTGCAGATGTCTAGTTTGAGTATATACCATATTTAAATCGTTTTGAACAAATGGATAGAATTAGAATACAGTATTTAAATACATTTGATAATTTTTATAAAGGAATATATTTGTGCAGATCTCTATCATTTACACGACGCGTGCTGTTAAATTGAGTATCGAAAATTTTTTGGATACGCAAATAAAAAAATTAAAATTTATTTGAATTTTGAAGTTTTAATTTGAATTTTATTTTTGCAATAAGTACTTTTCAAATATTGTTTCTGCAGAAAAAATTTAAATTTTTGACATTTCATTTTCACGCAATCGGAATTGTACCTGTTCAGAAATTTTACATTGTGTTATTTTCACATTGTATCAGGTTGAAGTTTTTTTTACGACATTTACGACGTAACCCGTACAAAAATTCCACAATACATTCTTGCGAAGGAGGGTTCAAGTTTCCCTTTTGTACAATACATCCTTATAAATCTTTAATTACATTTCTAATTCCTTTTAATTTAAATATTAAGTAACATATGTAATAATTTGTTAAAATAGAGTATGTTTTAATACTGAAGCAAAGTTCCGAAACAAAACAAAATAAAAATGAAAATTGAAAACATGAAAAATATCGTTCTGGATATTCATTTTTGAACAAAAAATATTGCACCGATGAAAATATCGTTCCATAACTAATTTTATCCGAATTAAATTTTTGTAACGTACTTTTTGGGATTAACAAATAAAACTCAAAAATATTTGTTTCTTTTCGTGACTTTTCTAAATTTCTCTCTGCCAAAATCGGAAACTAGGTTTTTTTAATCAAGTAGGTCCGATTTATGGCTCCCAAGATACGGGGGCCGAAAATCTATTTCCAACTTTAAATCAGAATTGTTCCGAAAAAAACTTAATTTTTTGCTCAACTCTAATTCGTTGCATGGAGCAAAATTTTTCTCGTTCTTTACGTAACAAAATTTCAAAAAAAAATCGGTTTTTCTATGGAAAGAACAAAATGTTAAGAATTGTATTTAGCTCCAAAATCGTTTCGTGGTGGACATCTGCTCAGAAAGGAAGCAATCATAAAAATTAATTGACCAAACCACATTTGGGAATAACAATTGTAATATTATTGTAGATTTCTTACATGAGTCATATATATTTCGTGGTTAGATTTTCCTTTTAATTTTTTTTCTAAATTAACAAGAGCTGAATAATTAAATACGTTAGTCTTTAACTCATTTGATTTACAAAAAATTAAATGTCACACTTAAAGTAATTTTCTATTTTATTTCCATTTTGATTAATTACATTTTACAATTTTAATATGTATACATACTTAAAATTTGTAATGTTTAATATTTATTTTATGTTTTTGTTTTATCAAGAATAAATTAATATTTACTTTTAATTTAATCAAGTTTTTTTTTATTTTAATTGATTTTAATCAATCAATATATAAATATTCCTTTTCTAATTTAATGCACTAAACTTCCGGAGTAACACTTTCAATTAATTTTTAGTACCAAATTTTTGTTTTTTAAATATTACACGTATAATCCAAAAGAATGGAAAAATTCATTTAAGAATTAAAATTTTAGTTAATTATACAAAATCAAAAACAAAAAGAATTGCTTGCGATGGTTGAGAAAATGTTTTATAATCAAAACAAAATAATATACATATTTTTTTATAAAGTAATAAAACTTTTGTAAATGTTGGTAGGAAATGTAAAGAGCAAAAATGTGATCAAATGAAAAAACATTTTTTGTCTTACGTATTGAAAAATTAAAATATAAGGAAATATCAAATTTTATTTTTGTCATCTAATATCTAATTGTCTGTTAAAATTACTGTACAACCTTTAAACCATTCCATTGACTAATTGTAAATGTTTGTCTAATTGAAATTTCGCTTTTATTTATCAGATACAAACTTTATTTTTAAGACATGTAAACTTATCAAAATCACATTTAAACTGACATTAAGTCAGAACAATTAGAAAATTTTACAATTAATTTATTTAACGATATATTTCGTAGAAAGTTTTTAAAAGAAATAAAAATCCGAGGATTTGAAAGTCCCCATTTAATTCAATTTAACAATGCAACAATATTGAAATTACTTCAAAAATTCTTAAGTATATAAAGATTTTCAATATTTATAAATTAAAATAATTGTGACATTAATATAAAATATTTTTTTTTTTACATAATATGGGAGAAATAAGTTAATGGGTTATAAGAAATTAAATTGTTTAATTTGTAAAATTATTTACAATGACTTTGAACTGTTGGTTTTTTTAAAATGTTAAATTAATATTGTAAACTTTTATAATATTTCTTTTTCCATAAAATAAAACTTTCATATTAATTTTTTTCAAATTTTTAATTTAATTGTTTTTTAAAAATTTTCAACAAAAATTTTTTTTTATAGTTTTTATTTCTATTACAAAATTTAAAAAAAAAATCACTAGACAATTTTACTTCTAATTCGTAAAACGTCTTGACAAAACTAAAAAAAAAAAAAAACAAAAAAATAAAATTAACCTTTTTGAGTGGTGTTAACAAAATTATTATGTATAAAATATTTTTTAAAACATTTTAAAAAATAATATTTTATTAATTTTTTTTATCAGTAATACAAAATTATATTTGGAAATGTTTTTAAAATTTACTGTTGGTTTTTTTTTTAAATATTTCTTTAATCTTCCATCTGTTTTCATTAGACATTTTAGTATATTTTATTATATTAATTATGTTTTATAATATTAATTGCATTTTTTGTTTTAAATTTTTTGCCTAAATTTAGCAAAATAACTTTAATATTCTATTAAAAAACAGCAAATGTACCTTGTTAAAAGGGAGTATAGTAGTATAGAGCTTATATTGAATAAAAAAAAAAAACACCTTATCACTGATTTTTTTTTAATCCATGTTAAATACTAATAGTAGCTATTATGTACTTTTAAATTTATTTATTTTTCCTGCTTTCGATCTCTTGTTTTTTTTTTCTTTTTTTTGTTTGTTTTTTCTGTTTTGTAAAGATTCTATAAAATTGAACCAAATAATTTAACACTAATTGCATACATAACGACGTATGTATGTTTAATTTAAATAAAAAGAAAATGTGATTTTTTTATTTGAAATGGAAGCTGAAACTGTCTTGACCAACATTACTAAAGAAGAAATGTTGAAACATTTGATTTGGATCAAAACCTAAAAAGAAAAAAATTATAATTTCTATTAAATATTTGAAAAAAAAAAAAAAAATTACCTGTTGTTTCATCTTCCATATCTTGCCCACTATCATATCTCATTTTCTTTTTTGGATCTGACAATACAGCATATGCTTCACCAATCTCTTTGAATTTAACTTCTTGTTCTTTTTTATCTGAATCTGATGAATTTGCATGTCTATCTGGATGATGTATTAATGCTTTTTTCCTGTATGCTTTTTTTATTTCATCATCTGTTGCATTTTTACTAACACCCAATATTTTATAATAATCTTTTTGTTTTGATTTCTTTAATGCAAATTTAGCATCCCTCAATAAATTCTTTATTTCTTGAGTTTTTTGTATTTTAAGTGCAGATTCATAATCTTTAACACATTCTTCATATTTTTCCAATTCATTATAACATTTGGCACGTAACAATAATGCTTTTAAATACTGTATATCAATTTCCAATACTTTGGTACAATCAACAACAGAATCACGTAAATTATTTATTTTGTAATTAACTAATGCTCTATTGTAATATAATTTACAGTTCATACTGTTATTGGATGGATCTATTTCCAAGGCTTCTGTATACAATTGTAATGCTTCACGAAATTTACCAGATTTAAATGCATTTGTACCCGATTCTTTTTTATCTTTTAATTCTTTTAATTTTGAACGCATTTCTTTAGCACTTTTATGATCTGGATCCAATTGTAATGCACGTTCAAAATGTAATATTGCTTTATCAAAATTATCTTGATAATATAATATTAAACCACGTACATATATAGCATCAGCGGATGTCGAATCACTCTTCATTGCAGTTACTGCAATATCAGCTGCCTCATCTAAACGTCCCAATAATGTTAAACACTCAGCTTTTGATATTTTATATTTAATACAAGCTGGAGATATTTTTAATGCTGAATCTAAAAAAAATAATGCTGTGCGAAAATTCTTTTTTTGATAATTTGCTTGAATTTTTTCTTCAAAATTTCTTAAATGTTGACAATTAACCTCTTCAGTTTTTAATGAAACATTATTTTCATATATTTCCAATAATTTTTTTATAGCTTGTTCTGTACCAATATAATCACCTAATGCTAAGCAACATTTAGCTACACGAACATAACCTTTTTCAAATTTATCATCCAATTGTATTGAAAGTCTAGCATCAGCTAAAGCTGCTTTAAAATCGTTCAACATAATGTGACATGCGGAACGATTTCCATAATATGCTGCAGTGTCCGGGCATAATCTTATAGCTTCTGCATATAACCGTAAAGCGGCTTGATAGTTTTGTGCTTTATATTGATCATTTCCTTGATTTTTTTTTTCTTCGGCAATGCTAGAAAAATGAAAAATTATTAATTATCAATTAAAAACAAAATTTAAAGGAATTTGTTCAGTAAATATTTTTTTACACGAAATAAGAATGTGTTTGATTAATTCACATTTTTAGTGCTTTTTTTTTTAAGTTTTTCGATCAAACCTCAATCCACCTAATTAAACTGTAATAATATAATGCAACTAAAAACTTTTTAAATATATTTTGTGAATAATTTTTATTAATTTTATCCTCCTACTCCCTCCACTTACACTTGTCAATAGTCAAATGTCATTTAATTTTCAATAATAAAATAATTATTCAATAATAAAAAAAAAAAAAATTAAAATATACACAAACACCCCACACTTTTTACAAAGTTTCATATTATTTGAAGTTTCTATTTTTATTTTTTACAGAGATCTAATTAAATGTTTTAATTCATTTTTTATTAAAACTGATTTAGAGTTTTTTTTACCCACTTGCAATAATATTAACAAAGATTAAAAATTTTAAAATATAAAGAACTACAGATAAAAAGCCAACCACAAACCAAACCAAAAAATAAAATATACCGAACATATTTCAACAAATTCGAATAAAATTAAGTTGATTATAAAATTACAGTTCTTTAAGATTATAAGTTTTTTATCTTATAAAAAAAATTATAAACAAAAATAATATTAACCAAATTTTTTATTTAGCGATAATTTAAAATTTTATTTTAAACGTTTGAGAAGTTTAAAAAACAACAAAGCAGATGGATTGCGTGAAATTAATAGGCACACTTTTTCAAATATTTTTGGGAACGTGCTTTAAAAGGTCTAATAACTGGTCATCTATCTCCTGGTAAATGTAAATGCATTCTAACCTTTAATATTTATAACTTATACCTATATCTAAACTACAAAACGATAAATGGTACAATTATGAGTTAAATTTTAGTTATTAGCCATTATAATTAAAAATTATTGAACCAATTTTTCATATAATATTGTATACAATACTTTTAAATATTACTAATGTTTAAAAATAATGTTAAGAATAGAGATCTAATGTATAATGGCGATAAAACCGGTCTATAATAGGTTTTTATAAACTTAAGTTACTAGTATAAGGAAAAGCGAAAAATCGCAAATGCTTCAAAACTTTTGATAATCCAATAGCATATGACAATGAAAAAATTCGGATTAGTTGAAATGTTAAATGGAAAAAAGTACATTAAAAAATGCAATAATTAACTTTAGTTAGGAATACATTGGAACCAGAACCGCCATCAGAATAGAATATGAGAATGAAGTTGAAAAATTTCATAAACTATGAAAGGTTTAAATTTTACAATTGAATTACTGTATGTGCAGGGCAAAATCTTGTAAACAATAGATGAAATTGAATTTCTCAAAATTATGCTCGGACTAAAATACTGAAAATAAAATTAACTGCAAGAAAAATAAAAAATAGAGAACTTTACATAACTTAAAAATAGAGAAGTACAGAAATTGTAAAAAATAAATGTTTATGAAATTAACAATATTCAAAACATTAATAAAATAATAAAAGGTGTAACCAAATTTGCTTCCAATTTTATAAACTTAAATTGACTAACCAAGGAATCATTCTTGTTTACGTTATCGCTACTCTAAGTTAAATTCAATTAATTATAATTTATTTGAATTTTTTGTTTCAATTTTTTTTCTCAATTAAAGCAGGTGTCATAGAGACAATTATCTTACAATTAAATGCAGGTTAACTGCTCCAAAGGAAAACGGTTTATAGTAAATTTGCTCTACTTGAACAAAGTTAAATGATTCATAAAAATTCAATTAAAAATGCTTTTAATACTTAAAAAATTGGAGTGTTTCTTCTCCCCTTTAAAAATATATTAATTAATATACAAATAGTAATATCTTTAATGTGACAATCTGAATATTTAAAAGAGTAACCGTGTAAAAAATAGTATGAATATGACATATATGAGTAGCCCATATTATGTCAGAAAAAATAAATAATGTGCCTTCATTTACACATGAATTATTTTTAAAATATAAAAAAAGTCCTAACAATTAATAATATCCAATAAATATTTACAAATTATACAAGTATATAATTTTTATTTTTTTTACTTTTTCAGCAAGAGAATGAAGAAAGTGTGGATATGGGATCAAATACATTTAACAAAAAGATACTAGTTCATTCCTAAATTTATAAAAATAATATTTAATCGAAGATAATCACTAAGTTGAATTGCCCATATTTGAAGCAAAACAATCTGAATTCTGACTTATTTATTATTCTGCCAAGCTGTTAGTACCAAACAAAACTAAAGTCCATAAAATAACGCTACTTACCAAATTACTTTTATTTTTTTTATATTGGTAAGAAAACATTTATTTGTTGGATCATGATGATAGTCATTAGTGACTCACAATTCAAAAAAAGTTAAGTTGTCTCGCTATTTCTTGAGATAATTAAAGCTTTTCAGGTTAAAATTATAGAAAGAAAAAAATAAATTTAAACCATTTTTTTTGGAACAAGTTTTTTTTACAAATTTTGGCCAGTTTACAGTTTAATTTTGCAAATTTGAATCATATGATTTTTGTATTTGGGACAAAAATAAGTAAAACAAGAAATTTATTTTGTGGTAAAATATTTAAATTGGAAAAAAATCGAGGATGATCATAGTTGATCTTGTCAACTTTTAGAGAAACGTGCATACCTTCTCATGATATAATGTTACAAAAAATATATAAAGTAATAAAATATTATAGACCCACCCTACCCCATAAATTTTTATTTATAAAAAATAATAAAAACAAATAAAAATAAAAAAAAACCTTAAAAATTAAGTGGAGGAACGTCCAACTTTGCCTACGCACTTTTCATATTACTTTACTTACAAAAATGAGGTCCAAATTTTAAAAAATTTTTAAAAATTGTTGGCCATATTATATAACATATACTTATTGTAATTTTCAACGATCTAGTCTTATTAGTTGCAAAAATATGCACTCTAGTTACAACAATCTATTTGGCAGCTTCACTAAGCTTTGCCCGAAAAATTTCAAAATTTGCAAACGAAATTCCCGTAATTCTTTACTTGCTTAGTTTAAATTTCAACTTTGTAGTGTAAATAGCTTTGAAGATATGTAAGCAAGATTTTGAGACTTCTATGACAGCTCCTCGAAAATGAAGCTGTAACATTTTTTTAAAATTTCATATAGATGCTTGTTCTATTATAGAAATAAACGTTTGTAAAATTCAAATTATTATTGATGCCTTACAAACAGAGGAGTAATATTAATATAACCTGTGACCTTATTTGCATGATATTTAAGAAGAAATACGTGACTTTTGACATGTTTCACAATTGTGAAAAAATATATAAATAGAGAAATAGGTACTTCCCGACATATGAATGTATAAAGAATATATAAATTGGTGTATATATTCTGAATTTGTAAAAGATCCCATATAACCATATTGGAAATATTTTTCGGGCATAAAAAAATATGTTGATTAAAACTATGTTTATAAACGATATAAGGGGGTGCGGGCTCGATTCCGCAGAAAATATATCATTGACATATTAAGAATATATAAATGGTTAGTTATGAATATATTGAAAAAGCGGACATGGTCCTTGTAAAAATATATGTTTTGTTATATTCTTCCCATATTCAAAGTATGTACGTATTATGATATTCAAAAAATATATCTTTGATATATTAAGTATATGTATTTAATTTACAGTTTATATTTAAATTAAGAATATTTGTAAATAAAACCGTAGTTATTATACATTTGTCCATGAAAATAAAAACGACTATAATAAAACTCTATATTATTTATAAAAAAAAAAATTGTAATTATTTAGGAATGTTAATATATAATATTTATATTGTGTAAGTGTATATAGTGTAGGTAAATAATTGAATATACTTTTTCGTTTACTATTATTTAAACATTTAGTGCAAGCCATTTGCATATAAAACTTATGAAATATTTTTTCATTTTAATTTTAACCTTCATTAAATTCAATAACCTTTCGGTTTTATAACAATGAACTCTAAAATAATATTTTAAGATAACTAAATTTAAATAAAAGAAACAGATCGAAAATTAAAACAAATTTAGTCATTTAAACGTTTTTACGCGTTTTCGAAATCAAAAATTAGATGTAGGTGTAATTCTTACAATTTCCTGTTAATTTTAAAAAAAAATTCTTTGTATATATTAATATGGTGGAAAGGATCCCGATATTTTATTTTTTTTTAGTGTGATATTTTAATAAAAAATGTTGTCTATCGCTATTCCGATTCAAAACACAACCTAAAGTTGTCTCTCTTTCCTGATTCAAAACACAACCTAATTTTTATTTTATGTTATGTTCAAATATGAGTATTCCCATTAAAAACAGTCGTAATTAAAGTTCTGTGTGACAACTCAAACGTTACAGCAGCTTAAGACCAGTTGTATTAATATAATTGTTGATAAATGAGGAATTTCATGTTAAAAATAAAATCAAGTAAAGAAACAAATCAAGGGTTTGTTTAACCTATAATTAAAATAGGTATAATAGTATTTTGGTACGGTGTTTGCACCCAGCAAAAGGAAGCAAGCTAGATATGGAAAAGTATATATAGTTTAGATCAATGCCACCTTCTGAGTTTACTTTTATGATGATGAAGATAATGGTAATAATGACGATAGTGATAATGATGATAATAATGACGACGGTGATAATGATAGTCATGATAATGATGATGATGATGATGGTCATGATAGTGATGATGGGCATTATAGTGATGATGATAAACACAACAGTAATGATGGTGATGATGGTGATTATTATGATATGATGATGACGGTAATTATGGTGATGGTAAGAATGATGTTTATGCGTAATAATATTTTATTTAAAAAAAAAAATTTTTTCATAAAAGTTTTATTTTTTGATACTTTTTCGTAATACTATGATATACAACATCTTTACAACAGCAAAAAGTAGACAGCACAAAAGTCAATCAGCTGTGTTGTCTAATGTTGTGTAGTTCTGCTCGATTTTCTTAATAATTCAAAAATCGTATATGAACTGAAGTGGTGGTTCGAGTAACTGTCACGACTCTCCTAATAATAATAAAAACTATTTTGTAATATAGTTATATACTGAAGGATTTAAAATTTAAATACAACTTTTACAAAAATTTAACTTTCTTCTTCCATTTTATTTTAAATGTTATGTTTACTCTATATTTAAAACCAAATTTTAGTGGTACGTGCATATAATAACTTATATATTTTTATTTATGTAAGTAAAACAATGATATAATCTGAATTTTTTCATGTTTGTATTTTAAAGGAAATAAGCGGAGTTTTCAAAGTTTCTGGAATAGAAGAATAATGATAACCACAATTTTAACTCAATGTAATAAATTTTTTTTTATATTGCAAACCAGTTTTCTAATTTAGCTACTCTCTATATTAATACTAATTATTTTATTTAGATAATTTTATTTTATACTATTATTTAATTATTTTTTTACTAATATTGCATATTATACTTATTATTATTGATTTTGATACAATATTATCAAATTTTCTTATTAAATTATTTTTACCATTAATTTTTATTAAATTTTATTTAATTCTATTACAGTGCTCTTCGATTAATTGCGAAATAGTTAAGCGAGTAAGTCAGTTATACAATCGCCCTTTAATTACTCAAATTATTGGCATAATTAAAAGAACTTTGCAATTGAGCGAGACGCATTTGCGCAAAAAAATTTGCACGCATTTTATATGAAGTACCTACTAGTTTTGCTTTAATTTCTATATTATTTAAATGGGAAAAACGTTTATAAGGAACACCGTTATCCGGGAAGCACTTTATATAATATTATAATATTTAGTCGAAAAGGAGATTTAATTACTTTTAGCAATTTTTTTATTAATGAAAATTTACAATCGCCAAGAAGCCACTCATGATTTACATACCAGGAACTCTTATACTAAGCACTTTATATAATATTATAATATTTAGTCGAAAAGGAGATTTAATTACTTTTAGCAATTTTTTTGTTAATAAAAATTTACAATCGCCAAGAAGCCACTCATGATTTACATACCAGGAACTCAACACTACGCCACCAAGATCCCTATTAAAATTATACAGTATTTATTTATTTGTTCTGTAGCATTGAAGAAAAAGAATGTAGAATTTCTAAATAATAAAATAAGAAACAGGTTTTTTTGCTAATTTTTATTTAACGAATTGATAATAAGGTATTATTTAGCAAGCTTTTCTATTTCTAATTTAAGCTTGATTTTATATGAAGAGTGCAGGCAAATAACAATCAATGTCAATTTTTTTCGAAAATGCAATATGGGTATCATTGGAAAGGCAAAAATGAGATCTTTCGTTCTATCAACAATAAATAATGTAAAACCAAACGAGATCAAAGTTTTAGCCTGTTCAAAATTTCCTGTACAGGGAAAGAACAATCAATGTCACAGTTTTAATGGAAAAAACAATCAATGTCAGTTTCTTTTTAATATGGCAAATTTTGAATTGTTTTTATTGACTTGACTTGACTATTACAAATAAAAATGTTCTAACGGGAATTTAAAATAACATTTCCCGTTCGAGGCCATAGTTACATGGAATGAGACAAAAATATGGGATTAATAAAACAAAATCTTAAAATAGAATTGCCTGATGAATGGAACGATCATGTTAAATCTTCACGGGTCAAACCCTCGCCCTTTGTCATTATTAAAAGTAAACAAGATATTTTCAAAAACTGGGGCAGTTATTTGGAAAATAATCATTATAAAAAAAAATCTCCATTTGCAACGAGGCCAATTTTCTGAAATCTACATAACAAAGGAACACAGTCGGACACTCCAATTAAGAAACACATATAACGGCCCATGGAATTCGTACATAATCAGATATAAAAATACTGGTAACAGTTCACAAAATTTAAAGCCTTCTTACACTAGCCTAATTCCACTTTCATCTGGAAAATATAATGATTTAATGGTACTTAAAGAATTTTGCAGAGACGAAGCGCAGCGGTTTTTTGAAGTACTGCCGCATTCGAATCAAGTTTCGGACACAGACGATAATAATTAAGCAAATCCATACGTTTTAACGTTATAAAAATTTAAACTTAATGAATTACTTAATTTGAACTATTTATGTTTTTATTTTTTGTTAAATTATTTTTTGTTATTTTATTTAATTACTTAATTTGAACTATTTATGTTTTTATTTTTTATTAAATTATTTTTTGTTTGATTATTTTTTCCTAAAATTTTAATATTTGATTGTTATACCCTACACCTATAGAATAGGTAAAGGGGTGTATTAACTTTGGTATGGTGTTTGTAACCACCTAAAGGAAGCGAGCTAGATATGGAAAAGTATATATATTTGTGATCAGCGTGACCGCCTTAGTCGATATAGCCATGTCCGTCCGTCCGTAGGCACGATAACTAAAAAAATAATGGAGCTATCTTGATGAAATTTTAACTGTAGGTTACTAGGACTGAAAGTACGGCGGGGATTGCATATGGGCGAAATCGGCCCATGGGTTCGGAATCTGGACCTTTTAATCGGTTTCAGGGCTAACGAACAAATATAAAAAATCACGATAACTCAACAACTAATGACGCTATCTTCATCAAATTTGTGCTGTAGGTTACTAGTAATGAAAATACTTCGGGAATTGCGTAAGGTCGGGATTGGACCATGGGTTCGGAACCTAGAACTTTTTGATCGAATTTAGGCCAAACGAGCATAATTCCGAAACCAATGAAGATAGAACCTCCAAATTTAGTATCAGGGTG
Organism: Dolichopus griseipennis; assembly: GCA_963082915.1. Classification (NCBI taxonomy): domain Eukaryota; kingdom Metazoa; phylum Arthropoda; class Insecta; order Diptera; family Dolichopodidae; genus Dolichopus; species Dolichopus griseipennis. The sequence continues at coordinate 60,803 of CAUJBZ010000330.1, read as the reverse complement.
TCCCTTCCTATTTCCTAAGTGTCTTGTGAATTTGGGTCCCATTGGAGTACTGGGTCGGGGACCAGCCACACATTTCCGAAGACCTTAAAGCATATCTTTAAAATTAATAAAGATAACAACTTGAAAAAATGTAGAAGCTTCCAATTTGCCACAAGGGTGTTCTTTACTATCTCTTGCGTGTTCCCCTAATTTGGGATTAATTGGAGTGGTGGTTCTGTACCCCTCTCAGACCTCCCAAGTTTTAAAAGCTTATAATCGAAATTACTAAAAATAGTTACTTAAAATTAGGATAGACCGTTCAAATTGTGTACAAGGGTTAACTAGTACTATAAGTACAGCGCGGACTATATAAGGGCGTATTCAGCCCAACTTCTAAATTCTCTCATTAATTAATACCATCAATAGTATGTCACCGTATTGTTTTTATTTTTAAATTGTATTGTTTTAATTTTTGATGGTATACGTCAATTTACTCATTTTTAATAATTTTTATACCCTACACCTATAGAATAGGTAAAAGGGTATATTAACTTTGGTATGGTGTTTGTAACCACCTAAAGGAAGCGAGCTAGATATGGAAAAGTATATATATTTGTGATCAGCGTGACCGCCTTAGTCGATATAGCCATGTCCGTCCGTCCGTCCGTCCGTCCGTCCGTAGGCACGATAACTCAAAAAATAATGGAGCTATCTTGATGAAATTTTAACTGTAGGTTACTAAGACTGAAAGTACGGCGGGGATTGCATATGGGCGAAATCGGCCAATGGGTTCGGATTCTGGACCTTTTAATCGGTTTCAGGGCTAACGAACAAATATAAAAAATCACGATAACTCAACAACTAATGACGCTATCTTCATCAAATTTGTGCTGTAGGTTACTAGTAGTGAAAATACTTCGGGAATTGCGTAAGGTCGGGATTGGACCATGGGTTCGGAACCTAGAACTTTTTGATCGAATTTAGGCCAAACGAGCATAATTCCGAAACCAATGAAGATAGAACCTCCAAATTTAGTATCAGGGTGTCCCTTCCTATTTCCTAAGTGTCTTGTGAATTTAGGTCCCATTGGAGTAGTGGGTCGGGGACCAGCCACACATTTCCGAAGACCTTAAAGCATATTTTTAAAATTAATAAAGATAACAACTTGAAAAAATGTAGAAGCTTCCAATTTGCCACAAGGGTGTTCTTTACTATCCCTTGCGTGTTCCCCTAATTTGGGATCAATTGGAGTGGTTGTTCTGTACCCCTCTCAGACCTCCCAAGTTTTAAAGGCTTATAATCGAAATTACTAAAAATAGTTACTTAAAATTAGGATAGACCTTTCAAATTGTGTACAAGGGTTAACTAGTACTATAAGTATAGCGCGGACTATATAAGGGCGAAATCAGCCCAACGGTTCGGATTCCGGACCTTTTAATCGATGTCAGGGCTAAGGAACATATATAAAAAATCACGATAACTCAACAACTAATGAGGCTATCTTCATGAAATTTGTGCTGTAGGTTAATGGCAGCAAAACTACGGCGGTGATTACGTACAGTGAGGATTGGACAATGGGTTCGGAACTTAGAACTTTTTGATCGAATTTAGGCCAAACGAGCATAACTCCGAAACCAATGAAGATAGAACCTCCAAATTTGGTATCAGGGTGTCCCTTCCCATTTCGTAAGTGTCTTTGAAATATGGGCCCCATTGGAGTAGTGGATCGGGGACCAGCCACTCAGTTCTTAGGCCCTTAAAGCATATTTTCGAAATTAATAAAGATAGTTACTTGAAACAAATGTAGAAGCTTCCAATTTGCCACAAGGGTGTTCTTTACTATTTCTTGCGTGCCCCCCTAATTTGGGATCAATTAGAGTGGTGGTTCAGAACCTCTCTGAGACCCCCCAATTTGTAAAAGCTTATCATCGAAATTAATAAAACTAGTAACTTAAAATTAAGACAGAGCGTTCCAATTGTGTACAAGGGTTAACTAGTATTGAAAGTATGACGGGACTGCATATGGGCGAAATCGTACCATAATTTCGGGTCCTCGAACCCTTGAAAAGTTCAAGGACTAACAAACATATATCTTAAAAACACCATAACTCAAAAAATAATGCCGGTATTTAGATGAAATTTAACAGTAGGTTACTAGTAATGAAAGTACCATGGGAATTGGTTGTGGTCGAGTTTAATTTCGAAGCCAAAGAATATATTTCCTATGTCCTATGTGTCTCCGAAATCTAGACTTAATTGTAGTGGTTCAGCTATGTTCAAAGGTACTTGCTGCATTTATGTAAAATTTATTTTTATATTTAAATGAATTATATGAAAAGGTGTAAATTTTTAATTGTATTTTAGAAATACATTTATTGCATATTTTGCGTTTATAAGTTTTTCTATTAGGTATATAAACTAACCATTTAAAATAATTGCAATTTTTAAAAATTTGGATTATTAAATATATAATGCTTTGATTATCTTTTTATCACAAAATTTAATAATTAGAATTTTTTTCATTTTGTAATTGAATTGGAATAAATATATTTTCATTTATTTCAAGTTTGTTTGTTTTTTAATATTTTTAAATAGATAAATTAGTAAGAATTTGTAGTATTTTTTAATAGATAGGGTAATTAGAAAATGTTTTTAGTATTATACAGTTAATTTGGTTAGCTATGTCTTACAATCAAATTAATAACAGCTTCTATGGTGTTAAAATGACTTATGGATATGTCATTAAATTTGAACCAAATAGGTGTAGGGTATTTCTAAGTCGGTTGCACCGACTGACTGTTTCTTTACTTGTTTTTTTTATTTTTAATCATAAAAGAAAGGGAAGTACTGAAATTTCAGTTCATTTCTTTTCAACTAACTTAAATTATTTAATTTAAATTTAATTATTTACATATACGTGCGTATTTTTACTTGCACGTAGATTTTGCTGTGTGTGAGTTTTTTGGTTGTAACTAAGTTCAATAAGGTCTAGTTAAAAACTGTTGAATGGTGTTATAAACCGATTACTCACTCATAGCAGAATAAAATAGGGGTATTGTTGATGGTATTTTGTAAATATTGTTAGCAATACTTTTGTTTTTATAAACGGTGATAACTTGTTCGGGTTGTATGAATCGTACATATACAATATTTAACCTAAATAATAATATAATTAAATTTTAAATTTTATACGTTTTATTTATATTGATTTTTATTTTTTTTTTTTTTTTTTTTGTTCTCTTTTCTCAATTTTTACTAATTGTTATGAAAAATTGCCAATTTTCGAGTTCATTTTTGTAATATTCGTGGCCTACAAGCTAATTTTCATGCCGTAGAATGTCATCTTAACTCCACAAAACCAGCAATTTTAGCCCTTGGTGAAACACAAGTCAGTGGACAAAACGATAATTTTAATATTATTGGCTACTCACTTGTTTCACACTTCGTACCCAAAAGAGGAATCGCGATTTACATTAAAAATGACATTGCTTTCAACACCCTAGATAAATATAAACCTTCTAGCCCAACCTTCCATTATATTTGGGTTAAAATTATCGTTGAGAAGCATGTAATACATTTCTGTTTTTTATACAGATCACCCAATTTAAATGAACAAGAAACTGCTGTGGAAATCGACAATCTTTCAAACCAGATCAATGAAATTTTGGAATCATGTCCACAAACCGAAATTGTTCTGGCAGGGGATTTCAATGTACACAACAAAGACTGGCTTCATTTTACAAGTAACTCTTCTTTGAGTCAAAACTCAATTGGGAAACCAGTTGAATTATTTTCCACACTGTTCCAACTTTCTCAACTTGTCCAAAATCCCACTAGGGTCCCCGACCGAGCTGATCAAGAGGGTCACCTCTTGGATCTGTTTTTAACCACTCACCCTGAAAAATATGTAGTTTCAGTTGGTTGTCCCCTGGGGGGCTCCGACCACTGCCTGGTAACCACAAGCTTCCCGGTAAGCACATTAGCCAGCCGAAGGATTCCTCCCAAAAAATTAGTATGGCAATATAGTCGTGCTAACTGGGAGGGATTAAACAATTTTTTCAAAGCATTCGACTGGTCGTTGTGCTTCCGCGCTAAAAATGTCAACTGCGCTGCAAATGCGATTAGTGAAACAATTTTACTTGGAATGAGGTTGTATATTCCTCACTCCATGAAAAGTATTAAACGAGAATCCAAATCATGGTTTAATCGCACTTGCAAAGAAGCCATTCGTAAAAAAGAGGAGGCTTTTAAGCAATACCGGAACAGCGGGTTAGAGTCCGACAGGGCCAACTATATCGTGGTTCGAAACAGATGCAAGAGAGTTATCAATAAGCAAAAATTCTTATTCAACCGAGGGTTGAAACGAAAATTCCTACATATGCCTAAGAATAGCAAATCGTTTTGGACGTTTGCAAAAAATCTAAAGGAGGACACTAGTGGGTCCTCCTTCCCTCCGCTTATTGGTAAAAACAACTCAATTGTGTCAGATTCAAAAGAAAAGGCAAACTTGTTTGGCAAACAATTTTCCTTTAACTCAACACTGCCACAGTCAACTCAAAGACCACCAAATATTCCAGAAGTTGGCTGCTCCTTTGGTAGAATTTACTTTAGGACGCGAGCAGTGATGAAAATCTTGAGAATCTAGATACGAACAAATCAGCCGATCCCGATGGAATCACAACGATGGTTCTTAAAAAAACCTACTCTACCATTTCAAAACCTCTACGCAACCTCTTCTATTTATCCTTTACTTCGGGTATTCATCCTGCCCAATGGAAGATTGCGCACGTTTTTCCAATTCCAAAAAAAGGTAACAAAAGCGATCCCTCTAACTACCGCCCTATAGCTATAACTTCGGTCCTTTCCAAAGTAATGGAAAAAATTATAAACCAAAAGCTTTTGAAATATCTGGATCATAAAGGTTTGCTTCATGATCGACAATACGGGTTCAGAGCCCGTCGTTCAACTGGTGATCTCATGACTTATCTTTGTGAAAAGCTCAATATCAGTCTTCACCACTCTGGTGAATCTGATGTGGTAGCACTGGATATTTCTAAAGCTTTCGACCGTGTATGGCATGCTGCTTTGTTAGCAAAATGCAGAGCTATAGGGTTAGGTAGAGTCTTTCTCAAATGGATTGGAGATTTCCTTTCGAATCGTACGATTCGAGTTCTGGTCGATGGTTTATCATCTGACAAATTTGAACTGAACGCTGGTGTCCCTCAAGGTTCTGTTCTTTCTCCCACCTTCTTCTTAATATTCATTAATGATCTTCTATCTTTAACTTCCAATCCAATTCACAGTTTCGCAGATGACAGCACCCTTGTAGCTTCCTATGAATTTCATAGCCGCTGTAACATTAATCATCAGGTTAATACAACAGCAAAAAATTTCACTGTCAGTGAGCTAAATAACGATTTAGCAAAAATTCACAAATGGGGTGAAAATAATCGTGTTCAATTCAACACGAAGAAAACCCAATGCTGTCTCATCTCGCGAAAAATAGCAACTTCCATTCCCAACTTGATTTTTCAGGGAGAAGCTTTGCAGCACTCAACAGATTTGAATATTTTGGGCATCGAGTTAAACCAGAAATTGACTTGGTCAAATCACATTTTTGGTATAGCTAAAGATGCAGCTAAGTGTTTGGGTTTTTTGTATCGCTGTAAAACTTACTTCTCTCCATTAGATCTCCTCAATATCTATAAAACATATATTAGACCAAAAATGGAGTATATTGCACATATCTGGGCTGGTGCACCACAATCAGCGCTGGGATATCTTGATAAAGTGCAAAACAGAGCTATTCGTCTTATAAATGATCCCAGTGTTACCTCAACGCTCACTCCACTTAGCCATCGGCGTACAGTCTGGTCACTTACCCTGTTTTATAGATACCTAGTGGGGACGAACACCTGTTCTAAGGAAATAAAACAATTAATGCCTGGTAGCACTGGATATTTCTAAAGCTTTCGACCGTGTATGGCATGCTGCTTTGTTAGCAAAATGCAGAGCTATAGGGTTAGGTAGAGTCTTTCTCAAATGGATTGGAGATTTCCTTTCGAATCGTACGATTCGAGTTCTGGTCGATGGTTTATCATCTGACAAATTTGAACTGAACGCTGGTGTCCCTCAAGGTTCTGTTCTTTCTCCCACCTTCTTCTTAATATTCATTAATGATCTTCTATCTTTAACTTCCAATCCAATTCACAGTTTCGCAGATGACAGCACCCTTGTAGCTTCCTATGAATTTCATAGCCGCTGTAACATTAATCATCAGGTTAATACAACAGCAAAAAATTTCACTGTCAGTGAGCTAAATAACGATTTAGCAAAAATTCACAAATGGGGTGAAAATAATCGTGTTCAATTCAACACGAAGAAAACCCAATGCTGTCTCATCTCGCGAAAAATAGCAACTTCCATTCCCAACTTGATTTTTCAGGGAGAAGCTTTGCAGCACTCAACAGATTTGAATATTTTGGGCATCGAGTTAAACCAGAAATTGACTTGGTCAAATCACATTTTTGGTATAGCTAAAGATGCAGCTAAGTGTTTGGGTTTTTTGTATCGCTGTAAAACTTACTTCTCTCCATTAGATCTCCTCAATATCTATAAAACATATATTAGACCAAAAATGGAGTATATTGCACATATCTGGGCTGGTGCACCACAATCAGCGCTGGGATATCTTGATAAAGTGCAAAACAGAGCTATTCGTCTTATAAATGATCCCAGTGTTACCTCAACGCTCACTCCACTTAGCCATCGGCGTACAGTCTGGTCACTTACCCTGTTTTATAGATACCTAGTGGGGACGAACACCTGTTCTAAGGAAATAAAACAATTAATGCCTCCACTCAAAGTTTTCCAACGTGAAACAAGGAGTGCCACAGATGCTCATCCCTACTGCGTCGAATTATTAAGATGGCGAAACACGGCCTATGGCAATTCGTTTGTTATGCGCATGTCGAGATTATGGAATCACATTCCGTCCAATGTGTTTCCTAAAGTTGGTAATTCGTATGTGTACGACTTAAATAAATTTAAGAAGAATATTAACATCTTTCTCCTAAATATCTCTCCAAATTTTCCCCATCCACCATAATCCAAAATTCCCAAATATCCTCCGACAATCCCAAAATCCTTTCATATCCCATCCCTGTAACCAAACTGTACATTTGTATCACAGGTTCCTTCCTAAAGTTTGGTTCAAAAAGGGTGTGGTTTTGGTGCGTTAAAATCGCACACTACCCAACGAAATACCGCAAAATTTCAATGGGTGGCTTTCGAGCGTTCCATTCCCTCGTAAAAAAAAAAAAAAAAAAAAACGGTTCGGATTCCGGACCTTTTAATCGATGTCAGGGCTAAGGAACATATATAAAAAATCACGATAACTCAACAACTAATGAGGCTATCTTCATGAAATTTGTGCTGTAGGTTATTGGCAGCGAAACTACGGCGGTGATTACGTACGGTGAGGATTGGCCAATGGGTTCGGAACTTAGAACTTTTTGATCGAATTTAGGCCAAACGAGCATAATTCCGAAACCAATGAAGATAGAACCTCCAAATTTGGTATCAGGGTGTCCCTTCCTATTTCGTAAGTATCTTTGAAATTTGGGCCCCATTGGAGTAGTGGATCGGGGACCAGCCACTCAGTTCTTAGGCCCTTAAAGCATATTTTCGAAATTAATAAAGATAGTTACTTGAAACAAATGTAGAAGCTTCCAATTTGCCACAAGGGTGTTCTTTACTATTTCTTGCGTGCCCCCCTAATTTGGGATCAATTGGAGTGGTGGTTCAGAACCTCTCTTAGACCCCCCAATGTGTAAAAGCGTATCATCGAAATTAATAAAACTAAAAACTTAAAATTAAGATAGAGCGTTCCAATTGTATACAAGGGTTAACTAGTATTGAAAGTATGACGGGACTGCATATGGGCGAAATCGTACCATGGTTTCGGGTTCTGGAACCCTTTACAAATTCAAGGACTAAAAAACATATATCTTAAAAACACCATAACTCAAAAAATAATGCCGGTATTTTGATGAATGTACCATGGGAATTGGTTCTGGTCGAGTTTAATTTCAAAGCCAAAGAATATATTTCCTATGTCCTATGTGTCTCCGAAATCTAGACTTAAATGTAGTGGTTCAGCTATGTTCAAAGGTACTTGCTGCATTTATGTAAAATTTATTTGAATATTTAAATGAATTATATGAAAAGGTCTAAATTTGTAATTGTATTTTAGAAATACATTTATTGCATATTTTGCGTTTATAAGCTTTTCTATTAGGTATATAAACTAAACATTTAAAATAATTGCAATTTTTAAAAACTTGGATTATTAAATATATTATGCTTTAATTATCTTTTTATCACAAAATTTAATAAGTAGAATTTTTTCATTTAGTAATTGATTTGGAATAAATATATTTTCATTTATTTCAAGTTTGTTTGTTTTTTAATATTTTTAAATAGATAAATTAGTAAGAATTTGTAATATTTTTTAATAGATAGTGTAATTAGAATATGTTTTTAGTATTATAGAGTTAATTTGTTTAGCTATGTCTTACGATCAAATTAATAACAGCTCTTATGGTGTTAAAACGACTTATGGATATGTCCTTAAATTTGAACCAAATAGGTGTAGGGTATTTCTAAGTCGGTTTCACCGACTGACTGTTTCTTTACTTGTTTTTTTTGTAAATAAAATAAGAAAATATTAAATTATTTTAATTTTTTTGTATTGTATTTCTTTAAGAATAGGATAAACATTAATTATGAAGTTTGTTTACAGACACTTTCAGAACATTTTTATACGCAAGAAGTCTTTGAAAATATTAATTGAATTTTCTCAATTTCTAAAAAAAGTGACGTTGATTGTTACTTCATTTGTTTTATTTACGAAAAAGAAAAGTAAGAAAAACTATTTGAAATAGGTAGATATGGAAAAATTTAGTTAATTCACTTATAATAATAATATTATTTCTTATTATATTATTAGAACTATTATGAGTACTAATTTTAATATACATATTTTATAATAAGTTCTACAATGCTGTCTCTTATTTAATTACTTTGGTTTTTTACTTTTGAAAATAGTTTTAATAAATTATAATACTTTTATAGATATCTTGAAATTGAATACGCGGGCGACTAAAATAGTGGCATTTGTCAAAAATAACAAAATTTTAGATGATACAAAAGTTTCTGATAATTTCAACAATAATGAACGGATTTTAGAAAATAATATTATAATTAATAATAATAAAAAACAGCCAAAATACCAATTTTTAATTGAAGAGGATTTTGACGATATTTATAAGGATCCTGATTACCAAAATTCATCATCTTCAGAGATTATTACTAACCCTGCATCAATAAATCTGCAATCAATTTCAAAAACTAATTTTAAAAATATAGTATTATACAGCGACTCTTGTGCTGGCCAAAACAAAAATGCAGTTGTTTCAATAATGTTCTCACAGTACCTCCAAGAGAATCATAATATCGAATTTATTGACCATAAGTTTCTTGTGCCCGGTCATACGCACATGGAGTGCGACGTAGATCACTCAATCATTGAGAGAAAAAAGAAGAAAACTTGCCTAACTATACATTATCCGCGTGACTGGATACAATTTATTAAAACTCTTGGTTCAAAAAGGTTTTCCAAGTAGAGGAAATGACGCAGGAAAGGTTTTGTAATTTTTCTTCATTATTAAAAGAAAAATTTATGTGGCGCAAAGTGGACGAAAATGGAAATAAATTTAATTGGAATTCAGTTAAGTGGTTGAGATATAGTAAAACTTATGGCGAAATACTATATAAAAATTCACTAAATGAAAACGCGACTTTTGAAGTACTTAATATTAAAAAGCGTAATACTCCGAATGTAACAATAGCTAGTTTAAAGAAGTGCTATGATACGTTATTACCTATATCGAAACAGAAGAAAAATGATCTCATGTATTTAAATAATTTGATTGATCCTCTTTATCGTGATTTCTACAAAAATTTACCAGTTGAAGGAATTCCTGATATACATCCCGATCTTGTGGATTCATCCAATGAAGAATAATAAAATGTATTGTTTTATTTTTATTACTGTTAATTTATATTAATAGTTAATTTCCAATCTGAATATGGAGTTTTTAAGTTTACATTTTCGCTGAAGTATTAATTTATTTTATGTTACGTTTTGTTTAATTTATGTTATGTTTTGTAATTAAATTTAAGTTATTAATGGTAAAATATGAAAATTGAATTTTAAAAGTACAAAATATACAATAATATCTTATTTACAGTTTTATGCAATTTTACACTTTAAAAACAAACTTATGTCGACGTAAGATGCTTTAGTGAAAGAAATATTTATACAAAAAATTTTATTAAAGTATCTTATGTCGACATATGACACCTACAAATTATAATATCATAATAAGTCACAATATCTTATGTTACATTTTGCATATTAGTGGCTAAATTATTTGAGATATTTTCTTTTAATTTATGTCATTTAATGCATTTCTAAAATATCAATCGATATTTTACTCTAAAATTTCTTACATTTCAAAAATAAATTTTTCATATCATTTTTTCATTTAAAACGCTTCTACTGCAAAACTTGCAATTTTGACTTAAGATGTTATGCCTTGTGTGTAGAGAATTATTAATATTATTATATAATTATTATTATTATTTTTATTATTATTATTTTAATTATTATTATAATTATTATTATTATTGTTATTATTATTATTATCATTATTATTATTATTATTATTATTATTATTAATATTATTATTATATTATTATTATTTTTATTATTTTTATTATTATTATTATTATTATATTTATTATTACTATTTTTATTATTATTATAATGGTTATTATTTTTATTATTATTATTTTTATTATTATTATTTTTATTATTATTCTTTTTATTATTATTATATTATTATTATTACTATTTTTATTATTTTAATTATTATTATATTATTATTATTTGTTATTATTATTTCCCCAGGCGGGTAGGGGCATAGAAATACCCGCAGTAAGGTATGCTTGTGGTAAGAGTCCACTAAAATACCAACAGGACTGGATTAAGTTGTTACACGGACCGTGCCGATAATCGACCAAGCTGGGGGCCCTGTATAAAAACTAGCTCAGTCGCAAGCGGTGTCCTCAGATATCTGGCGAGCTCTGAGTGTAAAATCCTTACCCCCGCATGGGAGCTCTGTGTGGGCGGACTTCTTTTCTCGCCATACTCGTGGGAACTAGAATGATGAACTTAAACAAAAAAATGGAAAAGATGGAAGAGGAAGTAGATGGAAGAAGACGGAATGAAGTAGGCAGTAGAAGGCGTTCGGCGTTACTTCGCTCACCACCAACTGCGGCTCGCTCAAATTCCTCCCCGCCGACGGGGATAAGGGAAATTGAGCACGAAAACAGCTTGGTGTTGGATGTCGAGGAGTACCTCCAAAAGAGCAATGGTGTGCCGGCCAAAATGAGAGCTGCTACTCTGAGGCAGACTAACGTCAGCGTAGAAATCAAAAATGGACTGGTGGTGCTCCAACATGCTTTGGACGCTATTAAAAGCATCTGGGGTCGAAAAGTCTGTTCCAAACATGCGACCCAAACGGAGATTATAGTAAAAATGAGAAGTCGCAGTGTGCGACAGAGGAGATAAATAGGCCTGAGAAAAATAAGGTTTCTGCCCCAGCAATTAATAACCAGTGGAGCCCCGAAAAGGGGAGCTACCAGTCCAGCGGAGAAGGAAGGCATTCCAAAACGTAAGACGGAGAATGAAGTGACCCTTTCACTCAACTCCGAGGCGCGGCAGTGGACGATGGTGAATAGGTCTAAGAAGAGAAACAAACGGGGAGTCAAAAAGGGAAATGTAGAAGAGTGTAATATTAAAGCACCGGAAGCTTCCCAAGTGAAAAAGGGTATGAACGTCCAAAAAGTGGTACAAACGGACCAAGTGGTACAAGTGGCCAAACGGACCGGACCACTTCTTGGTTCTTGGACGAGCTGGGTACAGCGGCCATCTGGATACCTGATCCAGCGAAAGGGTTTGTCTGGGTGAAACCACAAAGATATCACTTTCATACGTGTTTATCTGACACCCAACGAACCCATAGCGGAATTCCGAGTGAAGTTGGCGGACCTTGAGGATTTGGTTTTGGACACGACGGGTCGCGTGGTGATTGGTGGCGATTTCAATGCTAAGGCATTGGAGTGGGGAATGCCTTACCCTGATTCGAGGGAAGTCAGGTGCTAGGGTTTGCATCCAGAACGGTTTAATCATTCTAAATGTTGGCTCGGCATCTACTTTTCGTCGACCGAGGTATTCGTAAACCATTCCCGACATATCCTTTGCCTGCGAGCGCTTGGCGGCATTGATTGAAGGCTGGCATGTAATAGAGCACTACAACGAGCAGTGACCATCAATACATTGTGTTCGTGGTCTGTGAGAGGAGACAGTTACTAGGTCATGAGGAGAATTGACGAGGCGGTATTTGCAGCGGTCATCCGTAGTGTGTCCAAATGCAGGTCGGGAGGCAGCCTGCAAAACCCTCGCCAGGCAGGGCCGATGGTTGACGCCACTCTGCGTTTAATCACCCTATCGTGCGACCGCTCAATGCCGCGGAAGCAAATTCCCCGTGGAAAACAGCCAATGTACTGGTGGACAGCCGAAATAGCTGACATACGGAGAGATTGCCTCCGACTGAGGAGAAAAGCTCAAGGAGCTAGAACGGAGGAGGAGGTTAGGCTATGGCCCTCGGATCACAAGGAGAAGAAGCGGCAATTGCGACGTGCCTTCAATCACAGTAAGGCGAGATGCTGGAAGCACTGAGAGATGATATTAACTCGGATCCATGGATAACCCATATTCTATTGTATTGTATATACCCATATTATATTGTATTGTAACCCAGAAAATTGGGGTCCTTAAAAACCCTGCCCCCATGGATATGCGGACCACAACGCACCTAGTTAATGCACTTTTTCCAGTTCACTTTTTCCAGCGAGCTGCGCGAATGTACAGCCAGAGTGGAGCTTCTCCTTTCACGATGGAGGAGCTGGAACAAGCCATCCAACCCCTCAAGGTCAAGAAGGCCCCAGGTCCAGACGGCATGCAAGGGGAGGTACTAAAGTTGGTGTTTCGGTATAATCCTAACCTTTTGCTGAGTATGTACAACGCCTGTCTTTCAGCGGGTATTTTGCCCAAATGCTGGAAGACAGCTAGGCTTGTACTTATCAGCAAGGGGAAAGGACATCCGGAGCATCCTTCTTCGTACCGCCCGCTCTGTATGCTGGACACGGCAGGAAAGGTTCTGAGAAGTTACTCAAGCCAAGACTGTTGTCTGCCATCGAGGCAGCTGGGGGTTTGTCTCCGCATCAGTACGGTTTCAGAACTGGTCGTTCCACAGCAGATGCCATTGCGGAAGTCACATCTGCGATGAGCAGAGCCGAGGACCACAACCATTTTTCACATCGTATAGTCCCTCCTCGTGACTTAGACGTGAAAAATGCGTTTAACTCGGCCAGATGGAACGACATGCTCCAAGCTCTATAGCAGGAATTCCGAGTTCCGGAATATCTGCTAGGAATGGTCTGCGACTATCTTGATGATCGTACAGTACTCTTCGACACGGCTGAATGGCAAGGGAGTAACGGCCATAACTCGGGGTGCGGCGCAAGGTTCGATCCTCGGCCTCGTCGTCTGGCATGCCGCATACGACAGTCTGTTAAGGTTGGACCTGCCGAGTGAGTCGATGCTGGTCCGATATGCTGACGACGTTGCAATTTTTTGAGAGAGGTGGAGAGAAAACGGGCGGTGAAATATCTCGGCATCATGATTGACAGCAGGCACAACTTCTTTGAGCAGATCAAGAAGACTGCTGACAGGGCCGCAAATATTGTTATGGCGCTGGCTCGATTGATGGCTAATGTAGGTGGGCCAAGGTCCAGCCGGAGACGCCTTCTAATGTCTGCGGTCCAGTCAGTCCTGCTGTATGGTGCCGAAATATGGGCTCATGCTCTCGCGAAGGAGTCCTACCGCATAAGGCTGGGTCGGGTCCAAAGTTTGGCTGCGTTGCGAGTCGCAACCGCTTACAGGACTGTCTCGGAGCCAGCTGTTCTGGTCATCGCTGGCGTCATCCCAATCGCACTACTTGCTAGGGGAGCGTCAAGCGATATACCGGAGAAGAGCAAAAGGGAACCCAGAGACAGTGAAGGCGGAAGAGCGGACTCGCACGCTTCGGTGTTGGCAGGAGGACTGGGTACTGGAGGAGCGAGGGTTCTGGACTAGGCGGCTTATTGGAGAGGTTGCTCAATGGGTGGAGCGGCGGCATGGGGAGGGTAGATTACTACTTCACTCAGCTGCTGAGCGGCCATGGAAACTTTCGGGCCTATCTGCACAAGATGGGGAAATTAGGTTCAGCGGAGTGCATATATTGCCAAATGCACGATGTTGCTGAGCACACTTTCTTCATCTGTCAGAGATGGGCTCGAGAGCGGATGCTGCGAAATAAGTAGTACCGCGATTCTCACCGGACACAGTGGTGGGCCACATCCTACAGGATAAGGGAGCTTGGGACGGTTTGTCACATTTTGCACAGAAAATACTGCGCGCAAAGAAGTTGGACCTACACATCACAGAGGTCCAACCTACAGACTTCGGCTAGGCAGGAGCCTCTTAGGCGAAGGATTTGGACCTAGCCCGAAGTAATGTGATAAACGGTTCCAGGCTAGTGTCCGTGGAGAGCGGGAGGTTTTTTTAGTCGGTATGCCTGAGATGGGAGATTCTGACACTGTATGGCCGTACGTGCGCCCTTCGTCAAAAAAAGGATTTTCCCTCCTAAAAAAAAAAAAAAAAAACAAAAAAAATTATTTTTATTATTATATTTATTATTATTATTATTGTAATTATTATTACTATAAAATATGTATTATTACTATTAAATATATATTATTACTATTAAATATATTATTATTTTTAATGTTGCCTTTATATTATTATTTTTATTATTATTATTATTATTTATATTATTATTATTATTATAGTATTATAATTATTATTATTATTTTTATAATAATCATTATTGTTTTTATAGTTATTATTATTATTATTATTATTATTAGTATTATAATTATATTATTATTATTATTTTTATTATTATAATTATTTTTATAGTTATTATTATTAATTATTATTATTATTATATTGTTATTACTATATTATTATTATTGTTTTTATTATTTTTATTTTTATTATTTTTATTATTATTATTGTTAGTATTATAATTATTACTATTATTATATTATTATTATTATTTATATTATTATTATTATTTTATATTATTATTTAGACTGTTGTCTGCCATCGAGGCAGCTGGGGGTTTGTCTCCGCATCAGTACGGTTTCACAACTGCTGTTCCACAGCAGATGACATTTCGGAAGTCACATCTGCGATGAGCAGAGCAGAGGACCACAATATTTTTCACGTCGTATATTCCTCCTCGTGATTTTAGACGTGAAAAATGCGTTTAACTTGGCCAGATGGAATGACATGCTCCAAGCTCTAGAGCAGAATTCCGCGTTCCGGAATATTAGCTAGGAATGATCAGCGACTATCCTAATGATCGTACTGTACTCTTCGACACGGCTGAAGGACAAGGAAGTATCGCCGTAACTGGGGGTGCGGCGCAAGATTCGTTCCTCAGCCCCCACCTCTCTCACCTCTCAGCACCCAAATGACGTTACGACAGTCTGTTAAGGGTTAGACCTGCCGGATAAGTCGATGTTGGTCGGATATGCTGACGACAGCGAAGTGCTTAAATAGCCAAATGCACGATGACGCTGGCCACACTTTCTTCATCTGTCAGAGATGGGCTCGAGAGCGGATGCAGCTGAGGGAAGTAGTATCGCTATTTATTATAATCAAATATACAAAAAGAACAAAAAATGGCAAATTTTGAACTAGCATCAGCAATAAAAATAGTCCCACTATTTGAAGTGAGACGTAAAACAACTATCAAATTTCTTAGGGTTAATAGAACCAGTCCAGCGGAGAAGGAAGGCATTCCAAAACGTAAGACGGAGAAGGAAGTGACCCTTTCACTCAACTCCGAGGCGCGGCAGTGGGACGATGGTGAATAGGTCTAAGAAGAGAAACAAACGGGGAGTCAAAAAGGGAAATGTAGAAGAGTGTAATATTAAAGCACCGGAAGCTTCCCAAGTGAAAAAGGGTATGAACGTCCAAAAAGTGGTACAAACGGACCAAGTGGTACAAGTGGCCAAACGGACCGGACCACTTCTTGGTTCTTGACGAGCTGGGTACAGCGGCCATCTGGATACCTGATCCAGCGAAAATTTCGGTACAAGAGCATGGGCGCGGGCGAGGGTTTGTCTGGGGTGAAACACAAAGATATCACTTTCATACGTGTTTAATCTGACACCAACGAACCCATAGCGGAATTCCGAGTGAAGTTGGCGGACCTTGAGGATTTGGTTTTGGACACGACGGGTCGCGTGGTGATTGGTGGCGATTTCAATGCTAAGGCATTGGAGTGGGGAATGCCTTACCCTGATTCGAGGGGAAGTCAGGTGCTAGGGTTTGCATCCAGAACGGGTTTAATCATTCTAAATGTTGGCTCGGCATCTACTTTTCGTCGACCGGGTATTCGTAAACCATTCCCGACATATCCTTTGCCTGCGAGCGCTTGCGGCATTGATTGAAGGCTGGTATGTAATAGAGCACTACACGAGCAGTGACCATCAATACATTGTGTTCGTGGTCTGTGAGAGGAGACAGTTACTAGGTCATGAGGAGAATTGACGAGGCGGTATTTGCAGCGGTCATCCGGGAGTGTGTCCAAATGCAGGTCGGGAGGCAGCCTGCAAACCCTCGCCAGGCAGGGCCGATGGTTGACGCCACTCTGCGTTTAATCACCCTATCGTGCGACCGCTCAATGCCGCGGAAGCAAATTCCCCGTGGAAAACAGCCAATGTACTGGTGGACAGCCGAAATAGCTGACATACGGAGAGATTGCCTCCGACTGAGGAGAAAAGCTCAAGGAGCTAGAACGGAGGAGGAGGTTAAGCTATGGTCCTCGGATCACAAGGAGAAGAAGCGGCAATTGCGACGTGCCTTCAATCACAGTAAGGCGAGATGCTGGGAAGCACTGAGAGATGATATTAACTCGGATCCATGGATAACCCATATTCTATTGTATTGTATATACCCATATTATATTGTATTGTAACCCAGAAAATTGGGGTCCTTAAAAACCCTGCCCCCATGGATATGCGGACCACAACGCACCTAGTTAATGCACTTTTTCCAGTTCACCCCAGCGAGCTGCGCGAATGTACAGCCAGAGTGGAGCTTCTCCTTTCACGATGGAGGAGCTGGAACAAGCCATCCAACCCCTCAAGGTCAAGAAGGCCCCAGGTCCAGACGGCATGCAAGGGAGGTACTAAAGTTGGTGTTTCGGTATAATCCTAACCTTTTGCTGAGTATGTACAAACGCCTGTCTTTCAGCGGGTATTTTGCCCAAATGCTGGAAGACAGCTAGGCTTGTACTTATCAGCAAGGGGAAAGGACATCCGGAGCATCCTTCTTCGTACCGCCCGCTCTGTATGCTGGACACGGCAGGAAAGGTTCTTGAGAAGTTACTCAAGCCAAGACTGTTGTCTGCCATCGAGGCAGCTGGGGGTTTGTCTCCGCATCAGTACGGTTTCAGAACTGGTCGTTCCACAGCAGATGCCATTGCGGAAGTCACATCTGGCGATGAGCAGAGCCGAGGACCACAACCATTTTTTCCACATCGTATAGTCCTCCTCGTGACTTTAGACGTGAAAAATGCGTTTAACTCGGCCAGATGGAACGACATGCTCCAAGCTCTATAGCAGGGAATTCCGAGTTCCGGAATATCTGCTAGGAATGGTCTGCGACTATCTTGATGATCGTACAGTACTCTTCGACACGGCTGAATGGCAAGGGAGTAACGCCATAACTCGGGGTGCGGCGCAAGGTTCGATCCTCGGCCTCGTCGTCTGGCATGCGCATACGACAGTCTGTTAAGGTTGGACCTGCCGAGTGAGTCGATGCTGGTCCGATATGCTGACGACGTTGCAATTTTTTGAGAGAGGTGGAGAGAAAACGGGCGGTGAAATATCTCGGCATCATGATTGACAGCAGGCACAACTTCTTTGAGCAGATCAAGAAGACTGCTGACAGGGCCGCAAATATTGTTATGGCGCTGGCTCGATTGATGGCTAATGTAGGTGGGCCAAGGTCCAGCCGGAAGACGCCTTCTAATGTCTGCGGTCCAGTCAGTCCTGCTGTATTGGTGCCGAAATATGGGCTCATGCTCTCGCGAAAGGAGTCCTACCGCATAAGGCTGGGTCGGGTCCAAAGTTTGGCTGCGTTGCGAGTCGCAACCGCTTACAGGACTGTCTCGGAGCCAGCTGTTCTGGTCATCGCTGGCGTCATCCCAATCGCACTACTTGCTAGGGAGCGTCAAGCGATATACCGGAGAAGAGCAAAAGGGAACCCAGAGACAGTGAAGGCGGAAGAGCGGACTCGCACGCTTCGGTGTTGGCAGGAGGACTGGGAACTGGAGGAGCGAGGGTTCTGACTAGGCGCTTATTGGAGAGGTTGCTCCATGGGTGGAGCGGCGGCATGGGGAGGTAGATTACTACTTCACTCAGCTGCTGAGCGGCCATGGAAACTTTCGGGCCTATCTGCACAAGATGGGGAAATTAGGTTCAGCGGAGTGCATATATTGCCTAAATGCACGATGTTGCTGAGCACACTTTCTTCATCTGTCAGAGATGGCTCGAGAGCGGATGCTGCGAAATAAGTAGTACCGCGATTCTCACCGGACACAGTGGTGGGCCACATCCTACAGGATAAGGGAGCTTGGGACGGTTTGTCACATTTTGCACAGAAAATACTGCGCGCAAAGAAGTTGGACCTACACATCACAGAGAGTCCAACCTACAGACTTCGGCTAGGCAGGAGCCTCTTAGGCGAAGGATTTGGACCTAGCCGAAGTAATGTGATAAACGGTTCCAGGCTAGTGTCCGTGGAGAGCGGGAGGTTTTTTTAGTCGGTATGCCTGAGATGGGAGATTCTGACACTGTATGGCGTACGTGCGCCTTCGTCAAAAAAAGGATTTTCCCTCCTAAAAAAAAAAAAAAAAAATAAACAAAAAAATTATTTTTATTATTATATTTATTATTATTATTATTGTAATAATTATTACTATAAAATATATATTATTACTATTAAATATATATTATTACTATTAAATATATTATATTTTTAATGTTGCCTTTATATTATTATTTTTATTATTATTATTATTATTTATATTATTATATATTATTATTATTATTATTATTATTATAGTATTATAATTATTATTATTATTTTTATAATAATCATTATTGTTTTTATAGTTATTATTATTATTATTATATTAGTATTATAATTATATTATTATTATTATTTTTTATTATTATAATTATTTTTATAGTTATTATTATTAATTATTATTATTATTTATATTGTTATTACTATATTATTATTATTGTTTTTATTATTTTTATTTTTATTATTTTATTATTATAATTATTACTATTATTATATTATTATTATTATTATTTATATTATTATTATTATTTTATATTATTATTTAGACTGTTGTCTGCCATCGAGGCAGCTGGGGGTTTGTCTCCGCATCAGTACGGTTTCACAACTGGCTGTTCCACAGCAGATGACATTTCGGAAGTCACATCTGCGATGAGCAGAGCAGAGGACCACAATATTTTTCTTGTCGTATATTCCTCCTCGTGATTTTAGACGTGAAAAATGCGTTTAACTTGGCCAGATGGAATGACATGCTCCAAGCTCTAGAGCAGGAATTCCGCGTTCCGGAATATCAGCTAGGAATGATCAGCGACTATCCTAATGATCGTACTGTACCTTCGACACGGCTGAAGGACAAGGAAGTATCGCCTTAACTGGGGTGCGGCGCAAGATTCGTTCCTCAGCCCCCACCTCTGGAATGACGCATACGACAGTCTGTTAAGGTTAGACCTGCCGGATAAGTCGATGTTGGTCGGATATGCTGACGACAGCGAAGTGCTTAAATAGCCAATGCACGATGACGCTGGCCACACTTTCTTCATCTGTCAGAGATGGGCTCGAGAGCGGATGCAGCTGAGGGAAGTAGTATCGCTATTTATTATAATCAAATATACAAAAAGAACAAAAAATGGCAAATTTTGAACTAGCATCAGCAATAAAAATAGTCCCACTATTTGAAGGAGACGTAAAACAACTATCAAATTTCTTAGGGTTAATAGAATTCTATGCTGACACTTGAAAGATGAAACTGAAAGACAAAATAAATAAAATTCATTTTAGCCACCAAGTTCTCAGATAAAGTCAAAAATAGATTAATAATTAATGAAGAAGAAATAACTACAGTACAAAAATTAAAAGATATTTTAACAAAAAATTTCAAATCGAATAAAAACTCACAAAGATTCTCACTGAACTAACAAGAATAAATCAAGTGAATCAAGATATTAATGTCTCTTTGCAACAAAAATAGAAACACTCATAGCACTTAGCGTGTAAATGGAGTGTAATCGAATGTGATGTGTATAATTACATGCAATATAATATTAAGTTCTGAAACCGTACTGATGCGGAGACAAACCCCCAGCTGCCCCGATGGCAGACAATAGTCTTAATAATAGTATAAATAAAAATACAATGAAATTAAATTATAATAATAATATAAATAATAATAATAATAATAAATATTATAATAATATAATAAAAATAATAATAAAAATAATAATAATAATATAATAATAATAATAATAGTAAAAATAATAACCATAATAATAATAATAAATATAATAATAATAAAAATAATAATAATAATAATATAATAATAATAATAGTAAAAATAATAACCATAATAATAATAATATATATAATAATAATAATAAAAATAGTATAATAATAATAATAATAATAATGATAATAATAATGATAATAATAATAAAAATAATAATAATAATAATATAATAATAATAATTGTTAAAATAATAATAATAAAAATAATAATAATAATAAAAATAATAATAATAATAATAATTATAATAATAATAATAACAATAATAATAATAATTTAATAATAATAATAGTTAAAATAATAATAATAAAAATAATAATAATAAAAATAATAATAATAATAATAATAAAAATAATAATAATAATATAATAATAATAATAATATAAATAATAATAATAATAATAAATATTACAATATTATAATACTAATAATAATAATAATAATAATAATAAAATAATTTTTTTTTTTTTTTTTTTTTTTTAGGAGGGAAAATCCTTTTTATGACGAAGGGCGCACGTACGCCCAACAGTGTCGGAATCTCCCATCTCAGGCATACCGACTAAAAATCCTCCCGCTCTCCACGGACACTAGCCTGGAACCGTTTATCACATTACTTCGGGCTAGGTCCAAAGCTTTCGCCTAAGCGGCTGCTGCCTAGCCCAAGTCTGTAGGTTGGACCTCTGTGATGTCTAGGTCCAACTTCTTTGGACAAACCGTCCCAAGCTCCCTTATCCTGTAGGATGTGGCCCACCACTGTGTCCGGTGAGAACCGCAGTACTACTTCCCTCAGCCGCATCCGCTCTCGAGCCCATCTCTGACAGATGAAGAAAGTGTGATCAGCATCATCGTGCATTTGGCAATATATGCACTCTGCTGAATCTAATTTCCCCATCTTGTGCAGATAGGTCCGAAAGTATCCATGGCCGCTCAGCAGCTGAGTGAAGTAGTAATCTACCTCCCTAGCAAGTAGTGCGATTGGGATGACGCCTGCGATGACCAGAACAGCTGGCTCCGAGACAGTCCTGTAAGCGGATGCGACTCGCAATGCAGCCAACCTTTGGACCCGTCCCAGCCTTATGCGGTAGGACTCCTTTGCGAGAGCATGAGTCCATATTTCGGCACCATACAGCAGGACTGACTGGACCGCAGACATTAGAAGGCGTCTCCGGCTGGACCTTGGCCCACCTATGTTGGCCATCAATCGAGCCAGCGCCATGACACCATTTGTGGCCCTGTCAGCAGTCTTCTTGATCTGCTCAAAGAAGTTGAACCTGCTGTCAATCATGATGCCGAGATATTTCACCGCCCGTTTTGTCTCCACCTCTTCTTCGCCGATTCGCATCGGGAGTTCAAGGTTCATCCTTCTTTTTGTCAGCACTACGACCTCCCTCTTGCTCAATGCCAACGACAGTCCCCGGCTGTCCATTCAAGAAAGGATGGACCGCATGGCCTGGTTGAGCTTCACCTGGGCGAGCTCCACGCTCCGTGCTGATATCAGAACGGCAACGTCCTCAGCATATCCGACCAGCATCGACTCATCCGGCAGGTCTAACCTTAACAGACTGTCGTATGCGGCATTCCAGAGGTCGGGCCGAGGATCGAACCTTGCGCCGCAACCCCAGTTACGGCGATACTCCCTTGCCCTTAAGCCGTGTCGAAGAGTACAGTACGATCATCAAAGTAGTCGCTGATGATTCCGAGCAGATATTCCGGAACGCGGAATTCCTGCTCTAGAGCTTGGAGCATGTCATTCCATCTGGCCGAGTTAAACACATTTTTCACGTCTAAAGTCACGAGGAGGACTATACGACTTGAAAAATGGTTGTGGTCCTTGAGGGATTGGATGGCTCGCTCCAGCTCCTCCATCGTGAAAGGAGAAACTCCACCCTGGTTGTACACTCGCGCAGCTCCCTGGAGATGCCCTGGAAAAAGTGCATTAACTAGGTGCGTTGTCCGCATATCCATGGGGCCAGGGTTTTTAAGGACCCCAATTTTCTGGGTTACAATTTTGTAACCCAAACCCCATGGATCCGAATTAATGTCATCTCTCAGTACTTCCCAGCATCTCGCATTACTGTGATTGATGGCACGTCGTAATTGCCGCTTCTTCTCCTTGTGATCCGAGGACCATAGCCTAACCTCCTCCTCCGTTCTAGCTCCCTGAGCTTTTCTCTTCAGTCGGAGGCAATCTCTCAACTATTTCGGCTGTCCACCAGTACATTGGCTGTTTTCCACGGGGAATTTGCTTCCGCGGCATTGAGCGGTCGCAGGCTAAGGTGATTAAACGCAGAGTGGCGTCAACCATCGGCCCTGCCTGGCTAGGTTTGCAGGCTGCCCCCCGACCTACATTTGGACACCCTTCCGGATGACCGCTGCAAATACCGCCTCGTCAATCCTCCTCATGTTCCAGCGCCGTGATCTGTTAGAAATTGCTCCTTGGAACTGTCTCCTCTCACAGACCACGAACACAATGTATTGATGGTCACTGCCCGTGTAGTCCTCTATCACATGCCAGCCTTCAATCAACGCCGCCAAACGCTCGCTGGCAAAGGATATGTCGGAAATGGTTTCCGAATACCTCGGTCGACGAAAAGTAGATGCCGAGCCAACATTCAGAACGATTAAACCAGTTCTGAATGCAAACCCTAGCACCTGACTTCCCCTCGAATCAGAGTAAGGCATTCCCCACTTCAATGCCTTAGCATAGAAATCGCCACCAATCACCACGCGACCCGTCGTGTCCAAAACCAAATCCTCAAAGACCGCCAACTTCGCTCGGAATTCCGCTATGGGTTCGTTGGGTGTCAGATAAACACTTATGAAAGTGATATCTGTGTGTTTCACCCAGACAAGCCCGCGCCCATGCTCTTGTACCGAAATTTTCGCTGGATCAGGTATCCAGATGGCCGCTGTACCCAACTCGTCCGAGAACCAAGAACTGGTCCGGTCCGTATACTGCTCACTAATGAGCAGTATGTCAGAACCCTTCTCCCGGACAATCTGATGCAGGAGGTCATCTGCCACTCGGCTCCGATTCAGGTTTGCCTGGAGGACGCTGATCATTTCCCTGTCGCTTTGGCCTTTGTCAGAGCATCTCTGAATACCTTGCATAACCCTTCTCATTTTTACTATCATCTCCGTTTGGGTCGCAGTGCCCGCATGTTTGGAACTGATTTTTCAGCCCCAGATGCTTTTAATAGCGTCCAAAGCATCTTGGAGCACCACCAGTCCATTTTTGATTTCTACGCTGACGTTAGTCTGCCTCAGAGTAGCAGCTCTCATTTTGGCCAGCACACCATTGCTCCTTTGGAGGTAGTCCTCGACATCCAACTCCAAGCTGTTTTCGTGCTCAATTTCCCTTATCCCCGTCGGCGGGGAGGAATTTGAGCGAGCCGCAGTTGGTGGTGTTCGAAGTAAGGCCGAACGCCTTCTAAAAGGGCTCTCCTCCGATCCGATTCTTCTACTGCCTGCTTCATTCCGTCTTTTTCCATCTACTTCCTCTTTCATCTTTTCCATATTTTTGTTTAAGTTCATCATTCTAGTTCCCACGAGTATGGCGAGAAAAGAAGTCCGCCCCGCAGAGCTCCCATACGGGGGTAAGGCTTTTACACACAGAGCTCGCCAGATATCTGAGGACACCGTTTGCGACTGAGCTAATAATAATAATAAAAATAATAATAATAATGATAATAATAATTATAATAATAAAAATAATAATAATAATATAATAATAATAATAATATAATAATAATAATAATAGTGAAAATGATAACCATAATAATAGTAATAAATATAATAATAATAAAAATAATAACCATAATAATAATAATATAATAATAGTAAAAATAATAACAAAGCTAATAATAATAATAATGAAAATCATAATAATAAAAATAAAAATAGTATAATGAAAATTGTATAATAATAATAATTATAATACTAGTAATAATAATAATAATGATACTAATAATAAAAATAATAATAAAAATAATAATAAGAGCAGGAATTCCGCGTTCCAGAATATCTGCTAGGAATGATCACAAATTCTTACGAATTTATGTATTGAATAAAAATATTAAAAAACAAACAAAATTGAAATAAATGAAAATATATTTATTCCAATTCAATTACAAAATGAAAAAATTCTAATTATTAAATTTTGTGATAAAAAAGATAATCAAAGCATAATATATTTAATAATCCAAATTTTTAAAAATTGCAATTATTTTAAATGGTTAGTTTGTATACCTAATAGAAAAGCTTATAAACGCAAAATATGCAATAAATGTATTTCTAAAATACAATTACAAATTTACACCTTTTCATATAATTCATTTAAATATAAAAATAAATTTTACATAAATGCAGCAAGTACCTTTAAACATAGATGAACCACAACAATTAAGCCTAGATTCCGGAGACACATAGGACATAGAAATATATTCTTTGGCTTCGAAATTAAACTCGACCACAACCAATTCCCATGGTACTTTCATTACCTAGAGTTTAAATTTCATCAAAATAGCGGCATTATTTTTTGAGTTATGGTGTTTTTAAGATATATGTTTGTTAGTCCTTGAACTTTTCAAGGGTTCCAGAACCCGAAACCATGGTACGATTTCGCCAATATGCAGTCCTGTCATACTTTCAATACTAGTTAACCCTTGTACACAATTGGAACGTTCCATCTTAATTTTAAATTACTAGTTTTATTAATTTCGATGATAAGCTTTTACACATTTGGGGGTCTAAGAGAGGTACTGAACCACCGCTCCAATTGATACCCAATTAGGGGGGCACGCAAGAAATAGTAAAGAACACCCTGGGCCAAATTTTAAGCTTCTACATTTGTTTCAAGTTACTATTTTTATTAATTTCGAAAATATGCTTTAAGGTCCTTGGAATTGAGTGGCTGGTCTCCGACCCACTACTCCAATGGGGCCCAAATTTCAAAACGCTTACGAAATAGGAAGGGACACCCTGATACCAAATTTGGAGGTTCTATCTTCATTGGTTTCCGAATTATACTAGTTTGGCCTAAATTCGATCAAAAAGTTCTAATTTCCAAACCCATTGTTCAATCCTCACCGTACGTAATCACCGCCGTAGTTTCATTACCAATAACCTACAACACAATTTTTATGAAGATAGCGTCATTGGTTGTTGATTTATCGTGATTTTTTATATATGTTGGTTAGAACTTCAATCAACTAAAAAGTTCAGAATCCGAACATATGGGCCGATTTCGCCCATATGCAATCCCCGCCGTACTGTCAGTCCTAGTAGCCTAAAGTTAAAATTTCTCAAGATAGCTCCATTTTTTTTTGAGTTATCGTGCCTACGGACGGACATGGCTATATCGATTCAAGCGGCCACGCTGATCACAAATATATATACTTTTCCATATCTAGCTCGCTTCCTTTAAGTGGTTAAAAACACCATACCAAAGCTAATATACCCCTTTACCTATTCTATAGGTGTAGGGTATAATAATAATAATAATAATTTTTATACCCTACACCTATAGAATAGGTAAAGGGGTATATTAACTTTGGTATGGTGTTTGTAACCACCTAAAAGAAGCGAGCTAGATATGGAAAAGTATATATATTTGTGATCAGCGTGACCGCCTGAGTCGATATAGCCATGTCCGTCCGTCCGTCCGTAGGCACGATAACTCAAAAAATAATGGAGCTATCTTGATGAAATTTTAACTGTAGGTTACTAGGACTGAAAGTACGGCGGGGATTGCATATGGGCGAAATCGGCCCATGGGTTCGGATTCTTGACCTTTTAATCGGTTTTAGGGCTAACGAATAAATATAAAAAATCACGATAACTCAACAACTAATGACGCTATCTTCGTCAAATTTGTGCTGTAGGTTACTAGTAATAAAACTACTTCGGGAATTGCTTAAGGTCCGGATTGGACCATGGGTTCGGAACCTAGAACTTTTTAGTTTTGAAGAATTATAATCGAAATTACTAAAAATAGTTACTTAAAATTAAGATAGACCGTTCAAATTGTGTACAAGGGTTAACTAGTACTATAAGTACAGCGCGGACTATATAAGGGCGAAATCAGCCCAACGGTTCGGATTCCGGACCTTTTAGTCGGTGTCAGGGCTAACGAACATATATAAAAAATCACGATTACTCAACAACAAATGAGGCTATCTTCATGAAATTTGTGCTGTAGGGTATTGGTAATGAAACTACGGCGGTGATTACGTACGGTGAGGATTGGACAATTGGTTTGGAAATTAGAACTTTTTGATCGAATTTAGGCCAAACGAGCATAATTCTGAAACCAATAAAGATAGAACCTCGAAATTTGGTATCAGGGTTTCCCTTCCTATTTCGTAAGTGTCTTTGAAATTTGAGCCCCATTGGAGTAGTGGGTCGGGGACCAGCCACTCAGTTCCAAGGACCTTAAAGCATATTTTCGAAATTAATAAAGATAGTAACTTGAAACAAATGTAGAAGCTTCAAATTTGGCCTAGGGTGTTCTTTACTATTTCTTGCGTGTCCATCTTCAGAACCTCTCTTAGACCCCCCCAATGTGTAAAAGCTTATCATCGAAATTAATAAAACTAGTAACTTAAAATTAAGCTAGAACGTTCCAATTGTGTACAAGGGTTAACTAGTATTGAAAGTATGACGGGACTGCATATGGGCGAAATCGTACCATGGTTTCGGGTTCTGGAACCCTTGAAAAGTTCAAGGACTACCAAACATACATCTTAAAAACACCATAACTCAAAAAATAATGCCGGTATTTTGATGAAATTTAACACTAGGTTACTAGTAATGAAAGTACCATGGGAATTGGTTGTGGTCGAGTTTAATTTCGAATCCAAAGAATATATTTCCTATGCCCTATGTGTCTCCGAAATCTAGACTTAATTGTATTGGTTCAGCTATGTTCAAAGGTACTTGCTGCATTTATGTAAAATTTATTTTTATATATGAATTATATGAAGAGGTGTAAATTTGTAATTGTATTTTAGAAATACATTTATTGCATATTTTGCGTTTATAAGCTTTTCTATTAGGTATATAAACTAACCATTTAAAATAATTGCAATTTTTAAAAATTTGGATGTATTATGCTTTGATTATCATTTTATCATAAAATTTAATAATTAGAATTTTTTCATTTTGTAATTGATTTGGAATAAATATATTTTCATTTATTTCAAGTTTTTTAATATTTTTAAATAGATAAATTAGTAAGAATTTGTAATATTTTTTCTTAATATTTTTCTTACTAAAACCTCCCTAGCAAGTAGTGCGATTGGGATGACGCCTGCGATGACCAGAACAGCTGGCTCCGAGACAGTCCTGTAAGCGGATGCGACTCGCAACGCAGCCAACCTTTGGACCTGTCCCAGCCTTATGCGGTGGGACTCCTTTGCGAGAGCATGAGTCCATATTTCGGCACCATACAGCAGGACTGACTGGACCGCAGACATTAGAAGGCGTCTCCGGCTGGACCTTGGCCCACCTATGTTGGCCATTAATCGAGCCAGCGCCATGACACCATTTGCGGCCCTGTCAGCAGTCTTCTTGAACTGCTCAAAGAAGTTGAGCCTGCTGTCAATCATGATGCCGAGATATTTCACCGCCCGTTTTGTCTCCACCTCTTCTTCGCCGATTCGCATCGGGAGTTCAAGGTTCATCCTCTTTTTTGTCAGCACTACGGCCTCCGTCTATCTCAATGCCAACGACAGTCCCCGGCTGTCCATCCAAGAAAGGATGGACCGCATGGCCTTTTTGAGCTTCACCTGGGCTAGCTCCACGCTCCGGGCTGATATCAGAACGATCGAAGGGCTAACCAACATATATAAAAAATCACGATAACTCAACAACAAATGAGGCTATCTTCATGAAATTTGTGCTGTAGGGTATTGGTAATGAAACTACGGCGGTGATTACGTGCGGTGATGATTGGACAATGGGTAAAAATAAATAAACGATTATTTCTTCTGTTGGCCAAGAAATAACATTATTTTTATTTATAATACCAAAAACCCTTGGTATTTATACATTTTTTCATTTACAAATACATATATTTTAATTATTATAAAAATTACTAATTTCTACTAATACAATTAATATTATACAAATTAGTTCTTACATTAAAAATTTGGTTCTAGTTACTTTAACCCAGATTTATTTACTTATTGGTATGCTACAAATAATAATTCACATAGTGCATTCCAAGAACCTCTTTAAGTGGGTCACTAGGTATTCTGTACACTCCGTTCATTAACACTAAGAATATACCACACACAATGTAATGCATTGCTTATAATTATTATTAGTAACATATGGTATATTCATATTACGAACGAAATGAAAACAGAAAGAAAAACAAAAATATAGAATGCAATATGATCCTTTTATTTGTAGCATGTAATTATTTTAATTATAAGAATTGTCACAATAATGCTTAAACAACTACTTCATCTACTTCCTCTTTCATCTTTTCCATATTTTTGTTTAAGTTCATGATTCTAGTTCCCACGAGTATGGCGAGAAAAGAAGTCCGCCCCCGCAGAGCTCCCATACGGGGGTAAGGCGGGGGTAAGGTATAGGTATTCTGTACACTCCGTTCATTAACACTAAGAATATACCACACACAATGTAATGCATTGCTTATAATTATTATTAGTAACATATGGTATATTCATATTACGAACGAAATGAAAACAGAAAGAAAAACAAAAATATAGAATGCAATATGATCCTTTAATTTGTAGCATATAATTATTTTAATTATAAGAATTGTCACAATAATGCTTAAACAATTATTTGCAGTGTATCACGGAATACAACTTATTGCAGTGTATTATGGAATTGAATGTAGATACACTACAGTAGAAGCTTAAAATTTGGACCAGGGTGTTCTTTACTATTTCTTGCGTGTCCTCCTTCAGAACCTCTCTTAGACCCCCCCAATGTGTAAAAGCTTATCATCGAAATTAATAAAACTAGTAACTTAAAATTAAGCTAGAACGTTCCAATTGTGTACAAGGGTTAACTAGTATTGAAAGTATGACGGGACTGCATATGGGCGAAATCGTACCATGGTTTCGGGTTCTGGAACCCTTGAAAAGTTCAAGGACTACTAAACATATATCTTAAAAACACCATAACTCAAAAAATAATGCCGGTATTTTGATGAAATTTAACACTAGGTTACTAGTAATGAAAGTACCATGGGAATTGGTTGTGGTCGAGTTTAATTTCGAAGCCAAAGAATATATTTCCTATGCCCTATGTTTCCCCGAAATCTAGACTTAATTGTATTGGTTCAGCTATGTTCAAAGGTACTTGCTGCTTTTATATAAAATTTATTTTTATATTTAAATGAATTATATGAAAAGGTCTAAATTTGTAATTGTATTTTAGAAATACATTTATTGCATATTTTGCGTTTATAAGCTTTTCTATTAGGTATATAAACTAACCATTTAAAATAATTGCAATTTTTAAAAATTTGGATATATTATGCTTTGATTATCATTTTATCATAAAATTTAATAATTAGAGTTTTTTCATTTTGTAATTGATTTGGAATAAATATATTTTCATTTATTTCAAGTTTTTTTGTTTTTTAATATTTTTAAATAGATAAATTAGTAAGAATTTGTAATATTTTTTAATAGATAGTGTAATTAGAAAAGTTTTTAGTATTATAAAGTTAATTTGGTTAGCTATGTCTTACGATCAAATTAATAACAGCTTTTATGGTGTTAAAATGACTTATGGCCATGTCCTTAAATTTGAACCAAATAGGTGTAGGGTATTTCTAAGGCGGTTGCACCGACTGACTGTTTCTTTACTTGTTTTTTTTTTTGTTAGGAGGGAAAATACTTTTTTTGACGAAGGGCGCACGTACGCCCAACAGTGTCGGAATCTCCCATCTCAGGCATACCGACTAAAAATCCTACCGCTCTCCACGGACACTATACTGGAACCGTTTAAAAATCCTCCCCCTCTCCACGGACACTAGCCTGGAACCGTTTATCACATTACTTCGTGCTAGGTCCAAAGCCTTCGCCTAAGAGGCTGCTGCCTAACCGAAGTCTGTAGGTTGGACCTCTGTGATGTCTAGGTCCAACTTCTTTGTGCGCAGTATTTTCTGTGCAAAATGTGACAAACCGTCCCAAGCTCCCTTATCCTGTAGGATGTGGCCCACCACTGTGTCCGGTGAAAACCGCGGTACTACTTCCCTCAGCAGCATCCGCTCTCGAGCCCATCACTGACAGATGAAGAAAGTGTGCTCAGCATCATCGTGCATTTGGCAATATATGCACTCCGCTGTCGTCAGCATATCCAACCAGCATCGACTCATCCGGCAGGTCTAACCTTAACAGACTGTCGTATGCGGCATTCCAGAGGTCGGGGCCGAGGATCGAACCTTGCGCCGCACCCCGAGTTATGGCGTTACTCCCTTGCCATTCAGCCGTGTCGAAGAGTAATGTACGATCATCAAGATAGTCGCAGACCATTCCTAGCAGATATTCCGGAACGCGGAATTCCTGCTATAGAGCTTGGAGCATGTCGTTCCATCTGGCCGAGTTAAACGCATTTTTCACGTCTAAAGTCACGAGGAGGACTATACGACGTGAAAAATGGTTGTGGTCCTCGGCTCTGCTCATCGCAGATGTGACTTCCGCAATGGCATCTGCTGTGGAACGACCAGTTCTGAAACCGTACTGATGCGGAGACAAACCCCCAGCTGCCTCGATGGCAGACAACAGTCTTGGCTTGAGTAACTTCTCAAGAACCTTTCCTGCCATGTCCAGCATACATACGGGCGGTATGAAGAAGGATGCTCCGGATGTCCTTTCCCCTTACTGATAAGTACAAGCCTAGGTGTCTTCGAGCACTTGGGGAAAATACCCGCTGAAAGACAGGCGTTGTACATACTCAGCAAAAGGTTAGGATTATACCGAAACACCAACTTTAGTACCTCCCCTTGCATGCCGTCTGGACCTGGGGCCTTCTTGACCTTGAGGGGTTGGATGGCTTGTTCCAGCTCCTCCATCGTGAAAGGAGAAGCTTCACCCTGGTTGTACACTCGCGCAGCTCGCTGGGGATGCACTGGAAAAAGTGCATTAACTAGGTGCGTTGTGGTCTGCATACCCATGGGGGCAGGGTTTTTAAGGACCCCAATTTTCTGGGTTACAATTTTGTAACCCAAACCCCATGGATCCGAGTTAATGTCTTCTCTCAGTACTTCCCAGCATCTCGCCTTACTGTGATTGATGGCACGTCGCAATTGTCGCTTCTTCTCCTTGTGATCCGAGGGCCATAGCCTAACCTCCTCCTCCGTTCTAGCTCTCTGAGCTTTTCTCCTCAGACGGAGGCAATCTCTCCGTAGTTCAGCTATTTCGGCTGTCCACCAGTACATTGGCTGTTTTCCACGGGGAATTTTCTTCCGCGGCATTGAGCGGTCGCAGGCTTGGGTGATTAAACGCAGAGTGGCGTCAACCATCGGCCCTGCCTGGCGAGGGTTTGCAGGCTGCCCCCCGACCAGCATTTGGACACCCTCCCGGATGACCGCTGCAAATACCGCCTCCTAAATTCTCCTCATGTTCCAGCGCCGTGGTCTGCTAGAAATTGCTCCTAGGAACTGTCTCCTTTCACAGACCACGAACACAATGTATTGATGGTCACTGCCCGTGTAGTCCTCTATCACATGCCAGCCTTCAATCAATGCCACCAAACGCTCGCAGGCAAAGGATATGTGGGGAATGGTTTCCGAATACCCCGGCTCAGGTATCCAGATGGCCGCTGTAACCAGCTCGTCCAAAAACTAAGAAGTGGTCCGGTTCATATACCGCTCACTAATGAGCGAGCAGTATGTCAGAACCCTTCTCCCGGACAAGCTGATGCAGGAGGTCATCTGCCACTCGGCTCCGATTCAAGTTTGCCTGGAGGACGCTGATCATTTCCCTGTCGCTTTGGCCTTTGTCAGAGCATCTCTGAATACCTTGCATAACCCTGTGCCAGAGCGGGACTCAGATTTTCCTGTTGCACGCTCGCTTCGGCGCAAAGTATGTAACGGGCCTTTTCTTTACTGGCCTTAGCGACATGCCCCTCCTTTCCGCAGCGGAAGCAGGCTTTGCTTCCGAAACTTTGCGACCGGAACTCAGACACTTATAGCAGCGTCGGAACTCGGTCCGTAGCCTAACCCTGCAGGAAACCCATCCTATTTTAAGCCTTCCCTGCTTCAGCAACTTTATGGCAGCTTGTTCGGGGAGGTCCACGATGGCTGCCATTTGGGACCTCGAATTTGGCGCTGTGAGTCCAACCCTTAACCCGGCAACATCACCGAGATCCCTTCTCAATGCCTGCTCCACTTCTTCTCGCTCGGTGAGGCAGTCCAAGTCCCTCACTTCCACAGACTTCATCGGAACCAGGCTCTTCACACTTCCTTAAGCGCCCACTGCATCCTCTAGGGCCCGTGTAAAGCTTCCCAAGCATCTTCGGCCACTCACCTCCAGGAGAACTTTTCCATCGCGTGTTAGGCGGATGGTTTTAATTTCAGCACCAGTTTCCTGCGGCTTAACTTTCGCCTTGATGCTTCTAAGAACATCTGCGTATGAATTACCCTCTGCTGGCTTTATTGCTACAACAGGTCGACGACTTTTTGGCACAACTTTTTGGACGTTCATATCCTTTTTCACTTGGGAAGCTTCCGGTGCTTTAATATTACACTCTTCTACATTTCCCTTGTTGACTCCCCGCTTGTTTCTCTTCTTAGACTTATTCACCATCGTCCACTGCCGCGCCTCGGCGTTGAGTGAAAGGGTCACTTCCTTCTCCTTCTTACGTTTTGGAATGCCTTCCTTCTCCGCTGGACTAGTAGCTCCCCTTTTCGGGGCTCCAGTGGTTACTACTTGCTGGGGAAAAACAGCCTTATTTTTCTCAGGCCTATTTATCTCCTCTGTCTGCACACTGCGACTTCTCATTTTTACTATCATCTACGTTTGGGTTGCAGTGTCCGCATGTTTGGAACAGATTTTTCGGCCCCAGATGCTTTTAATAGCGTCCAAAGCATCTTGGAGCACCACCGGTCCATTTTTGATTTCTACGCTGACGTTAGTCTGCCTCAGAGTAGCAGCTCTCATTTTGGACAGCACACCATTGCTCCTTTGGAGGTAGTCCTCGACATCCAACTCCAGGCTATTTTCGTGCTCAATTTCCCTAATCCCCGTCGGCGGGGAGGAATTTGAGCGAGCCGCAGTTGGTGGTGTTCGAAGTAATGCCGAACGCCTTCTAAAAGGGCTCTCCTCCGGTCCCATTCTTCTACTGCCTGCTTCATTCCGTCTTCTTCCATCTACTTCCTCTTCCATCTTTTCCATATTTTTGTTTAAGTTCATCATTCTAGTTCCCACAAGTATGGCGAGAAAAGAAGTCCGCCCCCGCAGAGCTCCCATACGGGGGTAAGGCTTTTACACTCAGAGCTCGCCAGATATCTGAGGACACCGTTTGCGACTGAGCTAGTTTTTATACAGGGCCCCTAGCCTGGTCGATTATCGGCACGGGACGTGTAACACCTGAATCCAGCCCTGTTGGTATTTTAGTGGACTCTTACCACAAGCAAACCTTATTGCGGGTATTTCTATGCCCCTACCCGCCGGGGGAAATAATAATAATAATAGTATAATAATAATAAAAACAATAACAATAATAATATAATAATAACAATATAATAATAATAATGATAATAATAATAGTAATAATAATAATAAAAATAATAATAATTGTAATTCTTATAATAATAATAATAATAATTATAATAATAATAATATAATAATAATAACAATAATGTTATATTTTAGTCGTAGATTGTCAAAGTCATTTCCTAACACTTCTGATCAGCCAAATATAATTTGCCTGATGCAAAAGTTCCTTCACTTATTTAATTACAGCAGGAAGGCTCTGCTCATCCACAACCTATAACACCTATTTGCTTTATTATTAAATATATTGGAAATAATCATGCACAATAAGAAATAAAATATTGAATATTCATTATATGCTATTTATTTATTGCAAGCAAAAGATCTGCAGGAATAAAATATATTAAATAAAAAAGATATTGTTATATTTCGAGTATGATTAACTCTGATTTTTATTTGAAACGTACAGGGTTTATATACAATTTTTAATTCTATTGAATCCATAATAATTTTATCTAGAGCAATAAATTATTGTAATTTATTGCTTAGTTACAAAGAATTTCTATTAAAGAAAGTATCATAATATTCTTGACCTAATTCATTTCCATGTAAAGATCAATAACCAAAAATATGAGTTATAAAAAAAACTATATGAATCATTATCATTCGTTATATTCACAACAAATATTTAAAAATGAAATTTGATCATACTAAAACAAAATTAATATATTTGTATGTACATGCATTTTAGCGAACAGATGTTCCCACTTGAAATTGTTGACCTATGTCAGCATTTTTTATCTACATTAATGTTAACTAATAATTATTATTTTTGATCGTTTACATTTGTGGAAATTATTTTATGTACAAAATCTTTTTATGTATTTGGTCAAGATATACTACATCCTTCCCCCAAAGAAAAAAAAATTAGTTTATATTTCTTAAAATTTAAACGAATTTTTTCATAATTTATATCAATATTTAGTTTTTAAAGTTTTTGTTTTTTTTTTTAAATTTATGCTATATTTTTATTTAAAGTAATTTATATTTTGATTTAAGATTTAAATGAAATAAAAAAAATAATTTATCTTTGATTTTACATTTATTTAACATTTTTATTTTTATTTTTATAGTAATTTAATATATTTATAGCTTTTCTAGATTTAATTATATTATTATTATGTCTATTCTATTCTATTTTTTTATTATCTGGGTCATTGCCAACGAAAATGTCTATCGGTCTTAAAATTTGAAATAATAAAATTAATTTTTTTTTAAAGTCTTAACCCTCTAACCCGCAAGCATGCCTCAGGGCACGCATCATAAAATTCCAATTCTTCCCCACAAGACAAATTTTTTTTGACTAACATATCTGGCAACAATTTTCTCAAATGTTCAAACACATTTTAACGTTGCGTTTCGTTGCTATTCACAGTTTTGTTTTTAAAATCCTATTGTGAACAAGTAAAATTTTATACGTGAAATTTTATTTTTCAAAACCAAATTATTCAAACTTCTAGTCGTCCGATCTTAGTGAAATATTTTTTTTTGAAAAGGTATGGTAATGTACTTTATATTGATGTATTTACTCAGTGTCAAATAAAAGAATTTGTGCGTGGAGAATTAAAAAACTGAACCGTGCCTTAGGGCACTGTTGCGTGTTTTCGTGTAAATTTATGGCCCCTTTTATGTCATTGTTTGTTACCCTTTTTTATATTATTTTCATTGTTTGTTACCCTTACAAATATTTCTTTCATAGAAATCGACAGAAATGGATCGTAGAAGGATCAAATTAAACGCTTTGACTGACGAACAATTGATTGAGTTTATGAATTCGGTGGAAACAGACGAAGAAGCAGATTTCAGTAGTGATGCTGAAGATGATGATCCAAATTATGAGCCGAATGAAATCAGCCCAGAATATGACTATTGTATTTCACAATACATTGAAAATATTGAAAATAGTGATATGTTCATAGCTGAAGCATTGAACATGTCTTTGAATGTAAGTGCATTTGACGCACCTTCTGGATCATCTACATTGGTTACTAATTCGGAAACCGAAAATGTTATTGCAAATATTCAAGCGCAAAAAATTATAGATACTACAGAACCATCTTCAACATCAGCGAAAAGAGCTCGCTCTCCATTACCATCAATAGAAAATACTGGTCCAAGAAGTATGCCTTCTGCTGGTGGTTTCACTGGTGCAGGTATGAATTGGAAAGGTATTATTGGTGCAAATATAATTGGTTTAAAAAATTTGTTGTTCAATACCTATATTGAATCAATACAGAAGGATTCACAAGAGTTCTCCAAAATTACATGGCGGCAACGATCAATGAAGCTACATGTAAATGAAGTAGCTTTCCGAGGAGATACATCGTTGCCGTCAGAAATTAAGGAGTTACAGACACCAATGGATATTTTCTGCTATTTCTTCACAAACAATATAATAGAAATTATTGTAAATGAAACCAATAGAGCAGCTACCACCGAAAATATCAACACCACATTCAATGTAGATGTTGATGAACTGTATCCTTACATTGGGATTTTGCTATTCATGTCAGTTTACCGGTATCCAAATTTGGAAAGTTATTGGGGTAAAAATTCGTTCCCACCTATTCAAAACACAATGAGTCGTAAACGCTTTGAGATAATAAAAAAATATTTGTCGTTCCGAGATTAAAGTGAACGAATCAAGAAGGGGCAACCTGGTTATGATTGCTTGTTTCGTATGCGAATTATAAGCAACGAACTCAACAAACGTTTTGATTCCGTACCAAAAATCGCTCGATTGTGTGTTGACGAGCAAATGTGCAGCACCAAAATGCGACATCATCTTCGACAATTCATGCGAAATAAGCCACACAAATGGGGATTTAAATTATTCGTTTTAAGTGATACTTTTGGATTTGCTTACCGCTTTGAAATTTACAACGGAGCAGGCGGTAATATTGTTTTACTTGGTACTCCCGATCTTGTAGCAACTTCGAATGTTGTTGTGCGTTTGACACAAACGGTAACCAACTTTGTGCACCACATTGTCTATTTCGACAATTTTTATACATCGCTGCCATTGTTGGTTTATTTGCGTGCAAGAGGAATATACAGTTTAGGCACGGTGCGAGTTAACCGAATTCCAAATTGTAAGCTTCCTGCGTATAATGTAATCGCAAATGAACCAAGAGGTTTCTCTACTGAATTTGTGGGTTCTGCCTTTGGTATTGAAATCAACAATGTCTTGTGGAAAGATAACAAGTGCGTGCATTTGGCTTCAACTTATGTTGTCATTGAGCCATTTGAAAGAGCAAATCCCAACTTGCAGATATCAAAAGCATCGCGTTACAATCGAAAAGAAAAGAAATATATAGAAGTCGATTGCCCACAAATTATACGCGAATACAATCACCATATGGGTGGTGTAGATTTGATGGATGAACTAATGGGTCGTTACCATGTTTCCATTTAATGGGTCGTTACCAAAGACACGCGATGCAATGACTCGATTATTTTATCATTTTATCGATATGGCAACAACGAATGTCTACATTTTGTATCGACGCATAAACAATGCAAAAGTAAACGATTCCAGTAATGTTTCAGCTGAACAAAAGTTGCTCCAATTACCGCAATTTCGAGAAGAAATTGCTGCTGGTCTTGTGGCGTACACAAAGAAACGTGCCGCTGGTCGTCCAAGTAGTCAGCCAAATACTTCACAGCCTGGTGCAAGAGCGAAACATCCAGTAGATAATGTTCGTTACGATAACATCGACCATTACCCAATATGGTTGGATAAAGAAGGTGACAAACGATGGTGCAAATTATGTAAAAAGTCACAAACCCAGTGTGTTTGCTCAAAATGTAACCTTCATTTGTGCTGCTCAAATGCCAAAAATTGTTTTTATGATTACCATCATAAAAAATAAAACATTTTTTAAATTTTTTTATATTTTTTCAATAAAAGTTCGTTATAAATAAAAATATATACCTGACTTTATTTGTTACATAAACCCGCAACAGTACCCTGAGGCACTCTTCACCTTTTCTCACCTGGTCGTTGAACCAAAGGAACAAATGACTTGGGGATGATTTTTTTGAAATCATTAGGCCATAATTACCTTAGAAAAAATTATCAGACTTTTTTTTTCACTTTTAGGGATTTGCGGGTTAGAGAGTTAAATATTGGAAACTATACTACAATTATTATTTTACTTAGATATAAAAATTGGAACCTTTTATAAAAGTAATTAGGAAATATATAACATTTTAGAGAATAAGTCCAATTTTTTTTACATGAGTGTTATCTTTAAATTACTACATATACTGATGTAACACTCATGTTTTTTTTTACGATATATTCTAATTACGGATATTGTAATATCAAAATACAAAAATTGATAATGCAAAAAGTTTAGTTTCGCACTTATTGTATTTAATTTGCATTCAATTTAATTTATATATTTAAACATATTTAAAAAAAAATACGTAACACTCATGTTTTATTTTTTGCACTTACCATACTCAAAAGTTTTAATTATCGAAATCTTTACTTTACAAAACAAATTTTTATATCAAAATTTATATTAAGATCTAAATAAGTAGTTAAAATTTATCTACGCACTATTCTTAAATATTTATATTTAATATTTTATTAGATTTTTGTAATATTCTCTAAAAACATAACACTCATGTTATGCAGTTGAGACAAAATTAAAATGCAAAAAAATGACTAATAGGAAAAGACAATAAGATAATTATAAATATGCATAAAATGTAGATAACATAATTATTACGATGTAGTTATTAATTTTTATACCTTAGAACAACAATAAGTTTTTTTTTTATAAAATATATTGAAAATTTTGATGGAGACAAATTATTTTACATGAGAGTAATGTGGGAAGTGTAAAAAGATAAGAGTAAACTGGAATTTAAAATTTTGAAATTTTGTCGTTACATTGTTTTTTTTTTATTGAATGCATCAAACTTTACAATTTAACTATAGTTTGTGTGTATAGTTATATATTTTTAGTAATTTATAAAACGATAAACTTGTGAGACACGAAAAAACGTTTTTCGCTATAAAAATTCGCTATTTGAACCATTTTGTGCAACAATTTTGAATGGTCCTTTAAAGGGTACATTTAATTTTTTTCTATTTCCTACTTTAATATATACATAGCCATTAATTTTAAAATTTGCTTTATTAATATCATTTTGTTTAAATTTATTATTTTCTTTATTTTTAATAAGATAATGTTTTGCCTTTTAATTAGCGTATTTTAATTTAATTTTTAATTCATTTAAATAATCTTCTAGATTATAAATGCTATGTTTATTATTTAATATTTCACATTAAAGTATACATATTTTTCCATAAACCACTGTCTCTGGGTTCCCCTCTGCTCTTCTCCGGTATATCGCTTGACGCTCTCTAACAAGTAGTGTGATTGACGCCAGCGATGACCAGAACAGCTGGCTCCGAGACAGTCCTGTAAGCGGTTGCGACTCGCTTCGATATATTTTGTTAATTCACATTGCAAAGTAAGAATGTATCTATAATTATTTGATGGTTGGAGTGGTCCAACAGTATCTATAGTTATTGTTTCAAATGCTGTTGTGGGTGTATCTGTAATTACATAATTCTCTTTTGTATATTTAGTTATTTTTATTTTATTACAGACTTCGCAATTATTTATGTAATTTTTAACCATTTTATTCATATTTTTCCATAAATATTTTTGTTTTAGTTTACTTATGCATTTACTTATGCCACAATGTCCACCATACATTGTGTCATGATAGTCTTTTATTAATTCATACATTATTCTTTGTATTTAATTTGTATTGGAGTTTCATATATTATTATTTTCAAACAATCTGTAGTTTCAGAATTGTTTTGCAGCTCATTAAAATTTTTTTTAAATTCTCGGATATCCGTTATTTTAAATATATCATCATTATCTGCCAAGGCTAATTCTTTAATATTTAAATTGCTTGTTTTGAATAATAGCTTCCTCAGAACCAATTTTATCTCTGGTAAAGATTTTTCGCTATATTATGCAATTATTTTATGTTTTGCTGCTAATTTAATTTTAATTTTTTCTTTTTGATTTCTGGTACCAGATGTTAATTTTCTTTCAAATTTCAATTTCTTTAAAAACCTTATAGACATATCAGGTTTATGATATTGAATGCAACATCAATGCATTCCAAATGTGAAGGTGATCAGTCTTCATATCTGTATTTAAGGTTTTGGTGAATTCTTCGTTATTATTTTTATTTATTTCATTTAAATTTTCCTCCTCTTTATTTTTCATTGCTCTTGTTATTATATTTATATTGTTTGTTGGTATCATTTCTTTTAATTTGGTAGAATCTAGCTTTATCCTCGAAAGTGTATCTGCATTGGTGTTCATTTTACCTTGTTTGAATATAATTTCAAAATCATAATCCATTAAATCTATACGTATTCTCGTTAGTTTAGAAGATGGATTTTTACTATTTCTTTACCTATAATCAAACTATCTTCTTTTATATCTAAATTTATTGCTAGTATTGCTTCCATTCGAGGTTGAATTGTTGTATTTGATATTGTTTTGTTATTCATGCTCATTTGTAATATTATATCTTGTTCTTGTTGTGATATTACTAGTGTGCATGTTTCATAATCTATTTTACATTTATGTTTATATAGGAAATCTCTACCTAGGATATCATCTGTTGATATGTTAATATCTTTTTCAATAATATGGAAATCATGATTAATTATTTGGTCTTCTATTATTAGCTCTAAATTTGTTACACCCTTAGTAAGGCCAAGATTTATATTTGAAATGTCTATTTGACTTTTTTAATGGATTACACTTTAGTACACTTTACACATAGTAATATAACTATGTGTAATTATTATATATTTGTGTAA
Organism: Dolichopus griseipennis; assembly: GCA_963082915.1. Lineage (NCBI taxonomy): Eukaryota > Metazoa > Arthropoda > Insecta > Diptera > Dolichopodidae > Dolichopus > Dolichopus griseipennis. Next base: position 19,233 of record CAUJBZ010000330.1, on the reverse strand, counting down.
ACTTAATTTACGATACTTGCTTAATTAATTTTCAATAAAATTATGTAAAAAACACATTTTGTTTTTAGAAATCTGTGGAGATTTGTTTTTAGCAATTTGAACAATCTAAAATTTATATAATTGTAGTTAGAGGGTCAATTTCAAAATAGATGAATACAATTTTTTTGGGGCGCAAATAATTATATTGTTAAAGCAATAGGCCAATATTTATATTTGAAATTTCTACTTGATTTTTTTAATGAAAACTAAATCAAAAATATTAGTATATTAATAAAAATAATTATAAATGTAATTTTGCAATTTTTTTTTTATTATATTTTAATTTATGTTTCTAAATCATTTATTAAAAAGAAATAAAAACTGAAAGTACCAAACCTTTGGATCATGCTATTAATTAAAATTGCAATTCAAATGTAATATAAATATGTGTAATTATTATATATTTGTGTAAACTTAATTTACGATACTTGCTTAATTAATTTTCAATAAAATTATGTAAAAAACACATTTTGTTTTTAGAAATCTCTGGAGATTTGTTTTTATCAATATGAACAATCTAAAATTTATATAATTGTAGTTAAAGGGTTAATTTCAAAATAGATGAATACAATTTTTTTGGGGCGCAAATAATTATATGGTTAAATAATAGGCCAAGATTTATATTTGAAATGTCTACTTCATTTGTTTTATGGATTACACCTTAATATATAAGCAAAAGATTAAATTTTTTTAATAAATAAAAGAAAAACCTTTTCCAGTAATTCAAATTTTAAAAAATAAAATTACTGTAAATTTAATTTTACTACATTTTGTAAACATTTACATTTTATATTAAAATAAATATTTTTACAAAACAATAAAAATTTAATAAATAAATGATTTTAAAACAAAATAAAATTGTTAGTTGTCAATTCCCATTCGTATCAGAGTATTGTATGACATTTAAAGAAAGGTTCTTTTGAATATTAACAAACCTGTAAACGAGCGGATAATGTACAACTGCATTTAAAATTAAGATTTTCTTATTAAAAACTTAATCAAACATATTAGTATATTAATAAAAATAAATATAAATGTAATTTTACAATTTTTTTAAATGACTTTTAATTTAACAATTTATATATTTTACTACTAAAATGTAGTTTAATTTGAAATTAAAAGTCGGTTTTTATTTAAATTATATATTATTAAAAACATATTAACTGTATATTGAAATTATTTAAAAAGGAATGAATGGTTCTAATTTATTTTTTTCAACTTATAAGAATAAATGTTAGCTTTACTGGAATAAATAAGAAATTCCTACTTACGATTCTGAGAAATGCTAAATTAGCAGTATATATATTTTAAATTAATGAAAAAAAATCGCATTTTACATAATATAATTGAAAAATAAATTTGCAAGTATCGTAAATTAAATTTACATAAATATATTATAATTACATATAGTTATATTACATTTGAATTGTAATATTTATTAATAACATGAGTGATCGACATCAAATTTAATTTTAAAGCTCCTCAAAGAATTGGTAATTTCAGTTTTTATTTATTTTGAATAAATGATTTAAAAACATAAATTAAAAAATAATATAATTAATAAAAAATTGTAAATAAAAATTAATATACTAATATTTTTGATTTAGTTTTAAATACCTGTTTTAACAATGAAAATCGTTATATACGCTAATAAATATATGTATATATTTAAAAATATGTACAATAATTAATTATCAAGTATTTATATTTTTAACTTTTTTATATTCAAAACCGATTTCACTTTTTTAAGGGTAATTATTAAACATTTCTTGATTCATACATTTTTTTGCCTTTGAGTTCTACGAAACTGAGCCTCTAAAAATTTATATTCATCTTAATTGACCCTTAAACTACAATTATATAAAGTATTTGACTTGTATGATAATAATAGCATTTAGTATGCATAATTTTTAATAAATCAAAGAACAATTTTTTCTAGTAATTCAAATTTTGAAAATTATTTTAAAACTTAATTTTACTACATTTTGTAAACATTTACATTTTAATTAAAATCCTAAATATAATTTCTCAAATTAATTTTTATTTTTTTTTTTGTAAAAATAAAAAAAAAATTTTTTACAAAACATTAAAAATTAATAAATAAATGATTTTAAAACAAAATAAAATATTCTGTTGTCAATTCCTGTTAGTATCACAGTATTATATTACATATGACGTACGGTTCGTTTTAATAGTAACAAGCCTGTAAACGAGCGGATAATGTACAACTGCATTTACAATTAAGATTTTCATAGTTAAAACAGGTATTGAAAACTAAATCAAAAATATTAGTATATTAATAAAAATAATTATAAATGTAATTTTGCAATTTTTTTTTATTATATTTTAATTTATGTTTCTAAATCATTTATTAAAAAGAAATAAAAACTGAAAGTACCAATTCTTTGGCTCATGCTATTAATTAAAATTGCAATTCAAATGTAATATAAATATGTGTAATTATTATATATTTGTGTAAACTTAATTTACGATACTTGCTTAATAATGTTCAATAAAATTATGTAAAAAACACATTTGGTTTTTAGAAATTTCTGGAGATTTGTTCTTATCAATATGAACAATCTAAAATTTATATAATTGTAGTTAAAGGGTTAATTTCAAAATAGATGAATACAATTTTTTTTGGGCGCAAATAATTATATGGTTAAAGCAATAGGCCAAGATTTATATTTGAAATTTCTACTTGATTTTTTTAATGGATTACAATTTAAAATATAAGCAAAAGATTAAAATTTTTTAATAAATAAAAGAAAAAAACTTGCAATTCAAATGTAATATAAATATGTGTAATTATTACATATTTGTGAAAACTTAATTTACGATACTTGTTCAATATAATTATGTAAAAAACACTTTTTGTTTTTAGAAATCTCTGGAGATTTGTTTTTGTCAATATGAACAATCTAAAATTTATATAATTGTAGTTAAAGGGTCAATTTCAAAATAGATGAATACAATTTTTTGGGGCGCAAATAATTATATGGTTAAAGCAATAGGCCAAGATTTATATTTGAAATGTCTACTTCATTTGTTTTATGGATTACACCTTAATATATAAGCAAAAGATTAAATATTTTTAATAAATAAAAGAAAAACTTTTTCCAGTTATTCAAATTTTAAAAATTAAAATTACAGTAAATTTAATTTTACTACATTTTGTAAACATTTACATTTTGTATTAAAATAAATATTTTTACAAAACAATAAAAATTTAATAAATAAATGATTTTAAAACAAAATAAAATTGTTAGTTGTCAATTCCCATTCGTATCAGAGTATTGTATGACATTTAAAGAAAGGTTCTTTTGAATATTAACAAACCTGTAAACGAGCGGATAATGTACAACTGCATTTAAAATTAAGATTTTCTTATTAAAAACTAAATCAAACATATTAGTATATTAATAAAAATAAATATAAATGTAATTTTACAATTTTTTTAAATGACTTTTAATTTAACAATTTATATATTTTACTACTAAAATGTAGTTTAATTTGAAATTAAAAGTCGGGTTTTATTTAATTTATATATTATTAAAAACATATTAACTGTATATTGAAATTATTTAAAAAGGAATGAATGGTTCTAATTTATTTTTTTCAACTTATAAGAATAAATGTTAGCTTTACTGGAATAAATAAGAAATTCCTACTTACGATTCTGAGAAATGCTAAATTATATTATATTATAATTACATATAGTTATATTACATTTGAATTGCAATATTTATTAATAACATGAGTGATCGACATCAAATTTAATTTTAAAGCTCCTCAAAGAATTGGTAATTTCAGTTTTTATTTATTTTGAATAAATGATTTAAAAACATAAATTAAAAAATAATATAATTAATAAAAAATTGTAAATAAAAATTAATATACTAATATTTTTGATTTTTTTTTTTTTTTTTTTTTTTTTTTTTAAGCGCTAACTGTTCAACTGTTAGGCTAATTAGCCTGTCTATACCATAGGTACATGTTGGAACAGGTCATATTATATTCGTGTTATTAGAATTGGTCTTATTGAATTCCACATACAATTTAAACATGAGATAGTACTAGGCCTTATAACATGTAGAAACGTCTTAGATTTCCAATATTTACAATTCTATTTTTTGTTTATATTGTAATATTTTATATTTTACTTATATGGTATTCTATATCTGCGAGTTATATTATTTAATTAAATTATTTGTTTATATTTTGCATTTGTTTATATTTTTATATTAAAGTATTTTTTTATTAAAGATTTATAATTATTAATTAGTTTTAAATACCTGTTTTAACAATGAAAATCGTTATATACGCTAATAAATATATGTATATATTTAAAAATATGCACAATAATTAATTATCAAGTATTTATATTTTTAACTTTTTTATATTCAAAACCGATTTTACTTTTTTTAGGGTAATTATTAAACATTTACTTGATTCATACATTTTTTTGCCTTTGAGTTCTACGAAACTGAGCCTCTAAAAATTTATATTCATCTTAATTGACCCTTAAACTACAATTATATAAAGTATTTGATTTGTGTGATAATAATAGCATTTAGTATGCATAATTTTTAATAAATCAAAGAACAATTTTTTCTAGTAATTCAAATTTTGAAAATTATTTTAAAACTTAATTTTACTACATTTTGTAAACATTTACATTTTAATTAAAATCCTAAATATAATTTCTCAAATTAATTTTTATTTTTTTTTCTGTAAAAATAAAAAAAAATTTTTTTACAAAACATTAAAAATTAATAAATAAATGATTTTAAAACAAAATAAAATATTCTGTTGTCAATTCCTGTTAGTATCACAGTATTATATTACATATGACGTACGGTTCGTTTTAATAGTAACAAGCCTGTAAACGAGCGGATAATGTACAACTGCATTTACAATTAAGATTTTCATAGTTAAAACCGGTATTGAAAACTAAATCAAAAATATTAGTATATTAATAAAAATAATTATAAATGTAATTTTGCAATTTTTTTTTATTATATTTTAATTTATGTTTCTAAATCATTTATTAAAAAGAAATAAAAACTGAAAGTACCAATTCTTTGGCTCATGCTATTAATTAAAATTGCAATTCAAATGTAATATAAATATGTGTAATTATTATATATTTGTGTAAACTTAATTTACGATACTTGCTTAATAATGTTCAATAAAATTATGTAAAAAACACATTTTGTTTTTAGAAATTTCTGGAGTTTGTTTTTATCAATATGAACAATCTAAAATTTATATAATTGTAGTTAAAGGGTTAATTTCAAAATAGATGAATACAATTTTTTTGGGGGGCAAATAATTATATGGTTAAAGCAATAGGCCAAGATTTACATTTGAAATTTCTACTTAATTTTTTTAATGGATTACAATTTAAAATATAAGCAAAAGATTAAAATTTTTTAATAAATAAAAGAAAAAAACTTGCAATTCAAATGTAATATAAATATGTGTAATTATTACATATTTGTGAAAACTTAATTTACGATACTTGCTTAATAATGTTCAATAAAATTATGTAAAAAAACACATTTTGTTTTTAGAAATCTCTGGAAATTTGTTTTTGTCAATATGAACAATCTAAAATTTATATAAAGATTAAATTTTTTTAATAAATAAAAGAAAAACCTTTTCCAGTAATTCAAATTTTAAAAATTAAAATTACTGTAAATTTCATTTTACTACATTTTGTAAACATTTACATTTTATATTAAAATAAATATTTTTACAAAACAATAAAAATTTAATAAATAAATGATTTTAAAACAAAATAAAATTGTTAATTGTCAATTCCCATTCGTATCAGAGTATTGTATGACATTTAAAGAAAGATTCTTTTGAATATTAACAAACCTGTAAACGAGCGGATAATGTACAAATGCATTTAAAATTAAGATTTTCTTATTAAAAACTAAATCAAACATATTAGTATATTAATAAAAATAAATATAAATGTAATTTTACAATTTTTTTAAATGACTTTTAATTTAACAATTTATATATTTTACTACTAAAATGTAGTTTAATTTGAAATTAAAAGTCGGTTTTTATTTAATTTATATATTATTAAAAACATATTAACTGTATATTGAAATTATTTAAAAAGGAATGAATGGTTCTAATTTATTTTTTTCAACTTATAAGAATAAATGTTAGCTTTACTGGAATAAATAAGAAATTCCTACTTACGATTCTGAGAAATGCTAAATTATATTATATTATAATTACATATAGTTATATTACATTTGAATTGCAATATTTATTAATAACATGAGTGATCGACATCAAATTTAATTTTAAAGCTCCTCAAAGAATTGGTAATTTCAGTTTTTATTTATTTTGAATAAATGATTTAAAAACATAAATTAAAAAATAATATAATTAATAAAAAATTGTAAATAAAAATTAATATACTAATATTTTTGAGTTTTAAATACCTGTTTTAACAATGAATATCGTTATATACGCTAATAAATATATAAATATATTTAAAAATATGTACAATAATTAATTATCAAGTATTTATATTTTTAACTTTTTTATATTCAAAACCGATTTTACTTTTTTTAGGGTAATTATTAAACATTTACTTGATTCATACATTTTTTTGCCTTTGAGTTCTACGAAACTGAGCCTCTAAAAATTTATATTCATCTTAATTAACCCTTAAACTACAATTATATAAAGTATTTGATTTGTGTGATAATAATAGCTTTTAGTATGCATAATTTTTAATAAATCAAAGAACAATTTTTTCTAGTAATTCAAATTTTGAAAATTATTTTAAAACTTAATTTTACTACATTTTGTAAACATTTACATTTTATTAAAATCCTAAATATAATTGAATGTATGCCGCGAATAACGTTCTAAGTAGCAAATGTAAAATTCGTAAATTCGGGGAAAAAACTATTTTTAACTAATAATATTTCAAATTTAATTAAATTATCATTTAAATTTTATAATTTCAAATATTTTCTTATTCATAACAAGAAAAAAATATCTAAAAATATATTTTAAATGTCTATATTAGCAAAACAAAAAAATGTATCATGGAAAAACGTTCTAAGTAAAAATTTTGCTTGTTCTTACAACGTTATTCCACAAAAGTGCAACAGAAAAAATTTGGTAGTTAAAACGTTTTTCAACTTTAATTATATTTGTAATTTCATAAAAGAAAAACAAAATTAAATTCATTTTAAACAACGTAAAGATTTAAATTCATTTTCAAATAGAAAAATAACAAAAACATATTATTTAAATTCATCGAATAACATAAAAATATAAAACTAGTTTTCTTGGTTAATTTTCGCTTAAATTATTATAAAAGTTGCGGTGATGATCACTCAGATACTTGGACATATCTTTAAGATCTTGAATCTTTTCTTTCTTAAGACGAATAGGCTCAGAATATAATTGTGGTAAGAAATCAATATTCGTTTCTCCAAAATTACGACGTTTACGTCCACGAGAACTCTTGATAATATTAAAGAGGGACCACCCTTCAACAATATTATGTGTTTTTCGTACTTTTAAATTATTGGGGTCACTACACATTTGTATCCATCAAATTTCTGTTATTTTTAATTCTTTAGGCTTTGTTATTTTTTCTTAAAGAATTTCCAAGTTGTAGAAATTACTTTGATTCATTTTTAAGATATTGAATTGATTAGTATTTTTTGAAGTTTTAATCATTTCTATATCATCGTCCGGAACATATGAAATAGTAACTCGTTTACGTTTTTCAATAAGAGCGAAATCTCGATCACACGGCAAAAAGCTGTGGCCACTCACTAAAAATTTCTGATTAATTTCAGTAAAATATTTCTTTTGAATAAGGTAATGTAGAAGTGCAATGATGGTCCAATTATTATTTTGCCCTACACAACGGTCGGACAAAATGATAAGTTTTCTAGTTTCACCCGGTTGCAAAATGTTAAACTCTTTAAAAACATATGTCAGAATACAAGAAGCGATTCCATAGATCCGCGTTTCCCAACGCTTTCATGCCAAATACACATAGTGGCATTTTCATTTTTCATATCATGTATGGAAAAATTATAGGTAGCGTATTGTCTTTGATAGAAAACATCCGAATGAGTTAATTGTGGTGTGTATATAACCTGTTGCAGATCAACACATAGAACTATTGTATTACTATTATTTATTTTAGAAATATCACTATCGGTTTTGAGTGATGAATAAGCCTTTTCGGCTCTTCTGTGGTATGTAGAAAACACATTTTGTTTTTAGAAATCTCTGGAGATTTGTTTTTGTCAATATGAACAATCTAAAATTTATATAAAGATTAAATTTTTTTAATAAATAAAAGAAAAACCTTTTCCAGTAATTCAAATTTTAAAAATTAAAATTACTGTAAATTTAATTTTACTACATTTTGTAAACATTTACATTTTATATTAAAATAAATATTTTTACAAAACAATAAAAATTTAATAAATAAATGATTTTAAAACAAAATAAAATTGTTAGTTGTCAATTCCCATTCGTATCAGAGTATTGTATGACATTTAAAGAAAGGTTCTTTTGAATATTAACAAACCTGTAAACGAGCGGATAATGTACAACTGCATTTAAAATTAAGATTTTCTTATTAAAAACTAAATCAAACATATTAGTATATTAATAAAAGTAAATATAAATGTAATTTTACAATTTTTTTAAATGACTTTTAATTTAACAATTTATATATTTTACTACTAAAATGTAGTTTAATTTGAAATTAAAAGTCGGTTTTTATTTAATTTATATATTATTAAAAACATATTAACTGTATATTGAAATTATTTAAAAAGGAATGAATGGTTCTAATTTATTTTTTTCAACTTATAAGAATAAATGTTAGCTTTACTGGAATAAATAAGAAATTCCTACTTACGATTCTGAGAAATGCTAAATTATATTATATTATAATTACATATAGTTATATTACATTTGAATTGCAATATTTATTAATAACATGAGTGATCGGCATCAAATTTAATTTTAAAGCTCCTCAAAGAATTGGTAATTTCAGTTTTTATTTATTTTGAATAAATGATTTAAAAACATAAATTAAAAAATAATATAATTAATAAAAAATTGTAAATAAAAATTAATATACTAATATTTTTGATTTAGTTTTAAATACCTGTTTTAACAATGTATATCGTTATATACGCTAATAAATATATAAATATATTTAAAAATATGTACAATAATTAATTATCAAGTATTTATATTTTTAACTTTTTTATATTCAAAACCGATTTTACTTTTTTTAGGGTAATTATTAAACATTTACTTGATTCATACATTTTTTTGCCTTTGAGTTCTAAGAAACTGAGCCTCTAAAAATTTATATTCATCTTAATTAACCCTTAAACTACAATTATATAAAGTATTTGACTTGTGTGATAATAATAGCTTTTAGTATGCATAATTTTTAATAAATCAAAGAACAATTTTTTCTAGTAATTCAAATTTTGAAAATTATTTTAAAACTTAATTTTACTACATTTTGTAAACATTTACATTTTATTAAAATCCTAAATATAATTGAATGTATGCCGCGAATAACGTTCTAAGTAGCAAACGTAAAATTCGTAAATTCGGGGAAAAAACTATTTTTAACTAATAATATTTCAAATTTAATTAAATTATCATTTAAATTTTATAATTTCAAATATTTCAATTCCCATTCGTATCAGAGTATTGTATGACATTTAAAGAAAGGTTCTTTTGAATATTAACAAACCTGTAAACGAGCGGATAATGTACAACTGCATTTAAAATTAAGATTTTCTTATTAAAAACTAAATCAAACATATTAGTATATTAATAAAAGTAAATATAAATGTAATTTTACAATTTTTTTAAATGACTTTTAATTTAACAATTTATATATTTTACTACTAAAATGTAGTTTAATTTGAAATTAAAAGTCGGTTTTTATTTAATTTATATATTATTAAAAACATATTAACTGTATATTGAAATTATTTAAAAAGGAATGAATGGTTCTAATTTATTTTTTTCAACTTATAAGAATAAATGTTAGCTTTACTGGAATAAATAAGAAATTCCTACTTACGATTCTGAGAAATGCTAAATTATATTATATTATAATTACATATAGTTATATTACATTTGAATTGCAATATTTATTAATAACATGAGTGATCGACATCAAATTTAATTTTAAAGCTCCTCAAAGAATTGGTAATTTCAGTTTTTATTTATTTTGAATAAATGATTTAAAAACATAAATTAAAAAATAATATAATTAATAAAAAATTGTAAATAAAAATTAATATACTAATATTTTTGATTTAGTTTTAAATACCTGTTTTAACAATGAATATCGTTATATACGCTAATAAATATATAAATATATTTAAAAATATGTACAATAATTAATTATCAAGTATTTATATTTTTAACTTTTTTATATTCAAAACCGATTTTACTTTTTTTAGGGTAATTATTAAACATTTACTTGATTCATACATTTTTTTGCCTTTGAGTTCTAAGAAACTGAGCCTCTAAAAATTTATATTCATCTTAATTAACCCTTAAACTACAATTATATAAAGTATTTGACTTGTGTGATAATAATAGCTTTTAGTATGCATAATTTTTAATAAATCAAAGAACAATTTTTTCTAGTAATTCAAATTTTGAAAATTATTTTAAAACTTAATTTTACTACATTTTGTAAACATTTACATTTTATTAAAATCCTAAATATAATTGAATGTATGCCGCGAATAACGTTCTAAGTAGCAAACGTAAAATTCGTAAATTCGGGGAAAAAACTATTTTTAACTAATAATATTTCAAATTTAATTAAATTATCATTTAAATTTTATAATTTCAAATATTTTCTTATTCCTAACAAGAAAAAAATATCTAAAAATATATTTTAAATGTCTATATTAGCAAAAAAAAAAAATGTATCATGGAAAAACGTTCTAAGTAAAAATTTTGCTTGTTCTTACAACGTTATTCCACAAAAGTGCAACAGAAAAAATTTGGTAGTTAAAACGTTTTTCAACTTTAATTATATTTCAAATTTCATAAAAGAAAAACAAAATTAAATTCATTTTAAACAACGTAAAGATTTAAATTCATTTTCAAATAGAAAAATAACAAAAACATATTATTTAAATTCATCGAATAACATAAAAATATAAAACTAGTTTTCTTGGTTAATTTTCGCTTAAATTATTATAAAAGTTGCGGTGATGATCACTCAGATACTTGGACATATCTTTAAGATCTTGAATCTTTTCTTTCTTAAGACGAAAAGGCTCAGAATATAATTGTGGTAAGAAATCAATATTCGTTTCTCCAAAATTACGACGTTTACGTCCACGAGAACTCTTGATAATATTAAAGAGGGACCACCCTTTAACAATATTATGTGTTTTTCGTACTTTTAAATTATTGGGGTCACTACACATTTGTATCCATCTCATTTCTGTTATTTTTAATTCTTTAGGCTTTGTTATTTTTTCTTTAAGAATTTCCAAGTTGTAGAAATTACTTTGATTCATTTTTAAGATATTGAATTGATTAGTATTTTTTGAAGTTTTAATCATTTCTATATCATCGTCCGGAACATATGAAATAGTAACTCGTTTACGTTTTTCAATAAGAGCGAAATCTCGATCACACGGCAAAAAGCTGTGGCCACTCACTAAAAATTTCTGATTAATTTCAGTAAAATATTTCTTTTGAATAAGGTAATGTAGAAGTGCAATGATGGTCCAATTATTATTTTGCCCTACACAACGGTCGGACCAAATGATAAGTTTTCTAGTTTCACCCGGTTGCAAAATGTTAAACTCTTTAAAAACATATGTCAGAATACAAGAAGCGATTTCCATAGATCCGCGTTTCCCAACGCTTTCATGCCAAATACACATAGTGGCATTTTCATTTTTCATATCATGTATGGAAAAATTATAGTTAGCGTATTGTCTTTGATAGAAAACATCCGAATGAGTTAATTGTGGTGTGTATATAACCTGTTGCAGATCAACACATAGAACTATTGTATTACTATTATTTATTTTAGAAATATCACTATCGGTTTTGAGTGATGAATAAGCCTTTTCGGCTCTTCTGTGGTATGTAGAAAACACATTTTGTTTTTAGAAATCTCTGGAGATTTGTTTTTGTCAATATGAACAATCTAAAATTTATATAAAGATTAAATTTTTTTAATAAATAAAAGAAAAACCTTTTCCAGTAATTCAAATTTTAAAAATTAAAATTACTGTAAATTTAATTTTATTACATTTTGTAAACATTTACATTTTATATTAAAATAAATATTTTTACAAAACAATAAAAATTTAATAAATAAATGATTTTAAAACAAAATAAAATTGTTAGTTGTCAATTCCCATTCGTATCAGAGTATTGTATGGCATTTAAAGAAAGGTTCTTTTGAATATTAAAAAACCTGTAAACGAGCGGATAATGTACAACTGCATTTAAAATTAAGATTTTCTTATTAAAAACTAAATCAAACATATTAGTATATTAATAAAAATAAATGTAAATGTAATTTTACAATTTTTTTAAATGACTTTTAATTTAACAATTTATATATTTTACTACTAAAATGTAGTTTAATTTGAAATTAAAAGTCGGTTTTTATTTAATTTATATATTATTAAAAACATATTAACTGTATATTGAAATTATTTAAAAAGGAATGAATGGTTCTAATTTATTTTTTTCAACTTATAAGAAAAAATGTTAGCTTTACTGGAATATATAAGAAATTTCTACTTACGATTCTGAGAAATGCTAAATTAGCAGTATATATATATTAAATTAATGAAAAAAATCGCATTTTACATAATATAATTGAAAAATAAATTTGCAAGTATTGTAAATTAAATTTACATAAATATATTATAATTACATATAGTTATATTACATTTGAATTGCAATATTTATTAATAACATGAGTGATCGACATCAAATTTAATTTTAAAGCTCCTCAAAGAATTGGTAATTTCAGTTTTTATTTATTTTGAATAAATGATTTAAAAACATAAATTAAAAAATAATATAATTAATAAAAAATTGTAAATAAAAATTAATATACTAATATTTTTGAGTTTTAAATACCTGTTTTAACAATGAATATCGTTATATACGCTAATAAATATATAAATATATTTAAAAATATGTACAATAATTAATTATCAAGTATTTATATTTTTAACTTTTTTATATTCAAAACCGATTTTACTTTTTTTAGGGTAATTATTAAACATTTACTTGATTCATACATTTTTTTGCCTTTGAGTTCTACGAAACTGAGCCTCTAAAAATTTATATTCATCTTAATTAACCCTTAAACTACAATTATATAAAGTATTTGATTTGTGTGATAATAATAGCTTTTAGTATGCATAATTTTTAATAAATCAAAGAACAATTTTTTCTAGTAATTCAAATTTTGAAAATCATTTTAAAACTTAATTTTACTACATTTTGTAAACATTTACATTTTATTAAAATCCTAAATATAATTGAATGTATGCCGCGAATAACGTTCTAAGTAGCAAATGTAAAATTCGTAAATTCGGGGAAAAAACTATTTTTAACTAATAATATTTCAAATTTAATTAAATTATCATTTAAATTTTATAATTTCAAATATTTTCTTATTCCTAACAAGATAAATATATTTTAAATGTCTATATTAGCAAAACAAAAAAATGTATCATGGAAAAACGTTCTAAGTAAAAATTTTGCTTGTTCTTACAACGTTATTCCACAAAAGTGCAACAGAAAAAATTTGGTAGTTAAAACGTTTTTCAACTTTAATTATATTTCAAATTTCATAAAAAAAAAAGAAAATTAAATTCATTTTAAACAACGTAAAGATTTAAATTCATTTTCAAATAGAAAAATAACAAAAACATATTATTTAAATTCATCGAATAACATAAAAATATAAAACTAGTTTTCTTGGTTAATTTTCGCTTAAATTATTATAAAAGTTGCGGTGATGATCACTCAGATACTTGGACATATCTTTAAGATCTTGAATCTTTTCTTTCTTAAGACGAATAGGCTCAGAATATAATTGTGGTAAGAAATCAATATTCGTTTCTCCAAAATTACGACGTTTACGTCCACGAGAACTCTTGATAATATTAAAGAGGGACCACCCTTCAACAATATTATGTGTTTTTCGTACTTTTAAATTATTGGGGTCACTACACATTTGTATCCATCTCATTTCTGTTATTTTTAATTCTTTAGGCTTTGTTATTTTTTCTTTAAGAATTTCCAAGTTGTAGAAATTACTTTGATTCATTTTTAAGATATTGAATTGATTAGTATTTTTTGAAGTTTTAATCATTTCTATATCATCGTCCGGAACATATGAAATAGTAACTCGTTTACGTTTTTCAATAAGAGCGAAATCTCGATCACACGGCAAAAAGCTGTGGCCACTCACTAAAAATTTCTGATTAATTTCAGTAAAATATTTCTTTTGAATAAGGTAATGTAGAAGTGCAATGATGGTCCAATTATTATTTTGCCCTACACAACGGTCGGACCAAATGATAAGTTTTCTAGTTTCACCCGGTTGCAAAATGTTAAACTCTTTAAAAACATATGTCAGAATACAAGAAGCGATTTCCATAGATCCGCGTTTCCCAACGCTTTCATGCCAAATACACATAGTGGCATTTTCATTTTTCATATCATGTATGGAAAAATTATAGTTAGCGTATTGTCTTTGATAGAAAACATCCGAATGAGTTAATTGTGGTGTGTATATAACCTGTTGCAGATCAACACATAGAACTATTGTATTACTATTATTTATTTTAGAAATATCACTATTGGTTTTGAGTGATGAATAAGCCTTTTCGGCTCTTCTGTGGTATGTAGAAAACACATTTTGTTTTTAGAAATCTCTGGAGATTTGTTTTTGTCAATATGAACAATCTAAAATTTATATAAAGATTAAATTTTTTTAATAAATAAAAGAAAAACCTTTTCCAGTAATTCAAATTTTAAAAATTAAAATTACTGTAAATTTAATTTTACTACATTTTGTAAACATTAACATTTTATATTAAAATAAATATTTTTACAAAACAATAAAAATTTAATAAATAAATGATTTTAAAACAAAATAAAATTGTTAGTTGTCAATTCCCATTCGTATCAGAGTATTGTATGACATTTAAAGAAAGGTTCTTTTGAATATTAACAAACCTGTAAACGAGCGGATAATGTACAACTTCATTTAAAATTAAGATTTTCTTATTAAAAACTAAATCAAACATATTAGTATATTAATAAAAATAAATATAAATGTAATTTTGCAATTTTTTTTTATTATATTTTAATTTATGTTTCTAAATCATTTATTAAAAAGAAATAAAAACTGAAAGTACCAATTCTTTGGCTCATGCTATTAATTAAAATTGCAATTCAAATGTAATATAAATATGTGTAATTATTATATATTTGTGTAAATTTAATTTACGATACTTGCTTAATAATGTTCAATAAAATTATGTAAAAAACACATTTTGTTTTTAGAAATTTCTGGAGTTTGTTTTTATCAATATGAACAATCTAAAATTTATATAATTGTAGTTAAAGGGTTAATTTCAAAATAGATGAATACAATTTTTTGGGGCGCAAATAATTATATGGTTAAAGCAATAGGCCAAGATTTATATTTGAAATATCTACTTCATTTGTTTTATGGATTACACCTTAATATATAAGCAAAAGATTAAATTTTTTTAATAAATAAAAGAAAAACCTTTTCCAGTTATTCAAATTTTAAAAATTAAAATTACAGTAAATTTAATTTTACTTCATTTTGTAAACATTTACATTTTGTATTAAAATAAATATTTTTACAAAACAATAAAAATTTAATAAATAAATGATTTTAAAACAAAATAAAATTGTTAGTTGTCAATTCCCATTCGTATTAGAGTATTGTATGACATTTAAAGAAAGGTTCTTTTAAATATTAACAAACCTGTAAACGAGCGGATAATGTACAACTGCATTTAAAATTAAGATTTTCTTATTAAAAACTAAATCAAACATATTAGTATATTAATAAAAATAAATATAAATGTAATTTTACAATTTTTTTAAATGACTTTTAATTTAACAATTTATATATTTTACTACTAAACTGTAGTTTAATTTGAATTTAAAAGTCGGTTTTTTTTTAA
Source organism: Dolichopus griseipennis (assembly GCA_963082915.1). Classification (NCBI taxonomy): domain Eukaryota; kingdom Metazoa; phylum Arthropoda; class Insecta; order Diptera; family Dolichopodidae; genus Dolichopus; species Dolichopus griseipennis. Next base: position 2,908 of record CAUJBZ010000330.1, on the reverse strand, counting down.
TTTATATATTATTAAAAACATATTAACTGTATATTGAAATTATTTAAAAAGGAATGAATGGTTCTAATTTACTTTTTTCAACTTATAAGAATAAATGTTGGCTTTACTGGAATAAATAAGAAATTCCTACTTACGATTCTGAGAAATGCTAAATTATATTATATTATAATTACATATAGTTATATTACATTTGAATTGCAATATTTATTAATAACATGAGTGATCGACATCAAATTTAATTTTAAAGCTCCTCAAAGAATTGGTAATTTCAGTTTTTATTTATTTTGAATAAATGATTTAAAAACATAAATTAAAAAATAATGTAATTAATAAAAAATTGTAAATAAATTTAATATACTAATATTTTTGATTTAGTTTTAAATACCTGTTTTAACAATGAAAATCGTTATATACGCTAATAAATATATGTATATATTTAAAAATATGCACAATTATCAAGTATTTATATTTTTAACTTTTTTATATTCAAAACCGATTTTACTTTTTTTAGGGTAATTATTAAACATTTACTTGATTCATACATTTTTTTGCCTTTGAGTTCTACGAAACTGAGCCTCTAAAAATTTATATTCATCTTAATTGACCCTTAAACTACAATTATATAAAGTATTTGACTTGTGTGATAATGCTATTATTAGCATTTAGTATGCATAATTTTTAATAAATCAAAGAACAAATTTTGAAAATTATTTAGCATTTAGTATGCATAATTTTTAATAAATCAAAGAACAAATTTTGAAAATTATTTTAAACTTAATTTTACTACATTTTGTAAACATTTACATTTTAATTAAAATCCTAAATATAATTTCTCAAATTAATTTTTTTTCTGTAAAAATAAAAAAAAAATTTGTTTACAAAACATTAAAAATTAATAAATAAATGATTTTAAAACAAAATAAAATATTCTCTTGTCAATTCCTGTTAGTATCACAGTATTATATTACATATGACGTACGGTTCGTTTTAATAGTAACAAGCCTGTAAACGAGCGGATAATGTACAACTTCATTTAAAATTAAGATTTTCTTATTAAAAACTAAATCAAACATATTAGTATATTAATAAAAATAAATATAAATGTAATTTTACAATTTTTTTAAATGACTTTTAATTTAACAATTTATATATTTTACTACTAAAATGTAGTTTAATTTGAAATTAAAAGTCGGTTTTTATTTAATTTATATATTATTAAAAACATATTAACTGTATATTGAAATTATTTAAAAAGGAATGAATGGTTCTAATTTATTTTTTTCAACTTATAAGAATAAATGTTAGCTTTACTGGAATAAATAAGAAATTCCTACTTACGATTCTGAGAAATGCTAAATTATATTATATTATAATTACATATAGTTATATTACATTTGAATTGCAATATTTATTAATAACATGAGTGATCGACATCAAATTTAATATTAAAGCTCCTCAAAGAATTGGTAATTTCAGTTTTTATTTATTTTGAATAAATGATTTAAAAACATAAATTAAAAAATAATATAATTAATAAAAAATTGTAAATAAAAATTAATATACTAATATTTTTGATTTAGTTTTAAATACCTGTTTTAACAATGAAAATCGTTATATACGCTAATAAATATATGTATATATTTAAAAATATGTACAATAATTAATTATCAAGTATTTATATTTTTACTTTTTTATATTCAAAACCGATTTCACTTTTTTAGGGTAATTATTAAACATTTACTTGATTCATACATTTTTTTGCCTTTGAGTTCTACGAAACTGAGCCTCTAAAAATTTATATTCATCTTAATTGACCCTTAAACTACAATTATATAAAGTATTTGACTTGTGTGATAATAATAGCATTGTATGTATGCATAATTTTTAATAAATCAAAGAACAATTTTTTCTAGTAATTCAAATTTTGAAAATTATTTTAAAACTTAATTTTACTACATTTTGTAAACATTTACATTTTAATTAAAATCCTAAATATAATTTCTCAAATTAATTTTTATTTTTTTTTCTGTAAAAATAAAAAAAAATTTTTTCACTAAACATTAAAAATTAATAAATAAATGATTTTAAAACAAAATAAAATATTCTGTTGTCAATTCCTGTTAGTATCACAGTATTATATTACATATGACGTACGGTTCGTTTTAATAGTAACAAGCCTGTAAACGAGCGGATAATGTACAACTGCATTTACAATTAAGATTTTCATAGTTAAAACAGGTATTGAAAACTAAATCAAAAATATTAGTATATTAATAAAAATAATTATAAATGTAATTTTGCAATTTTTTTTATTATATTTTAATTTATGTTTCTAAATCATTTATTAAAAAGAAATAAAAACTGAAAGTACCAATTCTTTGGCTCATGCTATTAATTAAAATTGCAATTAAAATGTAATATAAATATGTGTAATTATTATATATTTGTGTAAACTTAATTTACGATACTTGCTTAATAATGTTCAATAAAATTATGTAAAAAACACATTTTGTTTTTAGAAATTTCTGGAGTTTGTTTTTATCAATATGAACAATCTAAAATTTATATAATTGTAGTTAAAGGGTTAATTTCAAAATAGATGAATACAATTTTTTGGGGCGCAAATAATTATATGGTTAAAGCAATAGGCCAAGTTTTATATTTGAAATGTCTACTTCATTTGTTTTATGGATTACACCTTAATATATAAGCAAAAGATTAAATTTTTTTAATAAATAAAAGAAAAACCTTTTCCAGTAATTCAAATTTTAAAAATTAAAATTACTGTAAATTTAATTTTACTACATTTTGTAAACATTTACATTTTATATTAAAATAAATATTTTTACAAAACAATAAAAATTTAATAAATAAATGATTTTAAAACAAAATAAAATTGTTAGTTGTC
>CAUJBZ010000329.1:0-23303 GCA_963082915.1 Dolichopus griseipennis | reverse complement strand
GGCCACACTGGAAAATATCTGAATTTTGCCCCTTTAACCCTCGGTTACTGTCCTCTATTTACGTTACATAGTTACTATCCAGGGGTGGAAAACACCCCATACATTCAAATGCGTATTTGAACTGCTATAACATAAATATCTTAAGGCATTTTTTTTCCAGATTAAATCAGTAAAAATTCTACAAATTTAGATATATAAACTTCATTTTATTAAAAACTAAATAAATAAATCTAATATATAAGAAGAAAATTTGTTTGTTTATTTGTTTGTTTGTTTATTTGTTTGTTTGTTTGTTTGTTTGTCCAGGATTCACGTGAAAACCACTGGTCCGATTGACACCAAATTTTAGAGGAATAATTTTGGGAGTCCGGGGGGTGACATAGGCTATGTCGCATTTTTATAAGTCAGCAGGTTGCGGCTCCAGAGCCGTTTTAAGCTTTTTCGTTTTTTTGATGTCGAGTCGAAACGGTTTGACCGATTCACTTGAAATTTTGCACGAATGTTCTTCTTATTAAATGGAATTAATGGTATAAAGCTGGTTGGAATAAATTAACCCCTTTCGGCCCGGCGGGCTTCCAAAAAATTTTGTGTTTCCGATTTGTGTCCAATTTTACAGGGTGGTTTTGCAGTCAAAAAGAGAGGCTGGCACAAATTTTTGTTGGGTTCGGTTAACCCGTTTGGGCACGAGAGCGCAATGAAGCTTTTTCCATGTTTTTGATGTCGAGCCGAAACAGTTTGACCGATTGACTTGAAATTTTGCACAAATGTTCCTCTTAGCAAACGGAATTAGTTGTATAAAGATGGTTCGAAAATATTAACCCATTTCGGTCCGGCGGGCTTCCAAAAAATTATTTGTTTCCGATTTGTGTCCAATTTTACAGGGTGGTTTTGTAGTCGAAAAGAAAGGCTGGCACAAATTTTTGTTGGGTTTGGTTGACCCGTTTGGGCACGAGGGCGCAATGAAGCTTTTTCAATGTTTTTGATGTCGAGTCAAAACGGTTTGACTGATTGACTTGAAATTTTGTACAAATGTTCCTCTTAGCAACCGCAATTAGTTGTATAAATTTGGTTGGAATAATTTAACCCATTTCGACGTGGCGGGCTTCCAAAAAATTTTGTATTTCCGATTTGTGTCCAATTTTACAAGGTGGTTTCGCAGTCGACAATAGAGTCTGGCACAAATTTTTGTTGAGTTCGGTTAACCCGTTTGGGCACGAGGGCGCAAAAAACTTTTTCAATGTTTTTGATTTCGAGTCAAAACCGTTTGATAAATTGACTTGTAATTTTGCACAAATGTTCCTCTTAGCAACCGCAATTAGTTGTATAAATTTGGTTGGAATAATTTAACCCATTTCGGCCTGGCGGACTTTCAAAAAATTTTGTGTTTTCGATTTGTGTCGAATTTTACAGGTTGATTTTGCAGTCTAAAGAGGGGCTGCAAAAAGTTTTAGTTAATTCGATTAACCCGTTTTCCACGACGACGCCATGAAGTTTTCTATAAATTTTATTTTCTTATACGATTAAAAGTATTTTATTGAAAATTTTGTACCAACATTTTAATTAAAACCCACATGGTTAATTTGGTTTTGACCTGTTTGTGCGTTTTGAACAAAGATTCAATGAAATTTTCAGTTTTCTTCAAATGAAATCTAAAAATCAAAAAATTCAATTTCTTATGTATAATGCTTAAAAACATAGTATTTTAAAACAGTTTTTCCAAAAAATAAGCCTACATTACTCTCATCAAATCATAAAAAAACGAGGAAGAGCGTATTACAACTTTCAGGTGAGTACTAAACAAAATACAGGTTGAAAAGCAAATTTTTAAATCTTTTCTAAACCATCGACTATATTTTATTCAAACGTTGGCAATTCAAGAAAATCCTCTTTTGACCAATAGTCATTTTAATTCAGTTAACATTATTCGCCGGGAACCTAACATCCTCAACTCTATCGTCAAGGAGCACCAAATTCTCAAGAAGCACCATGTATAGAAAAATTAGAGATAATCGTTCAAACTGTTTTTTAAAGTTTTTGTTTCGCAATCGGTTAAAAGAACTCGACAAAACATTTTTTTAAGCATTCCCCTAATTCAAAGAAGTTGTACCTACTTTCAGAAATTGGACGTAATTTACTTACAAATTTTTTTTTGAACAATCGTCGGGTCGACAGGGGTTAACAATTTCCAAGTCTGTTAGTAAATTGAACTTCATTTTCAAAGAAGAACACATATACAAAATTTGAAGTTAATCGGTTAAATAATTTCTAATATATATAACAAAGCAACGAAAAAACCTATAAAAAGCTATTGGGCCACGATGGGTTAACGGAACTCTACAAATATTTTTTGTGGCTTCATTTATAAGCAAAGTAGTATTTCAAAAAATTGGCTGAAGCTTGCGTTTTTACAATTTGCAAGCTTCCGGGCAACGCCGGGTAAATCTGCTAGTCTAATATATAAAGAAGAAAATTTGTTTGTTTGTTTGTTTGTTTGTTTGTCCAGGATTCACGTGAAAACCACTGGTCCGATTGACACCAAATTTTAGAGGATTAATTTTGGGAGTCCGGGGGGTGACATAGGCTATGTCGCATTTTTATAAGTCAGCAGGTTGCGGCTCCAGAGCCGTTTTAAGCTTCTTCGTTTTTTTGATGTCGAGTCGAAACGGTTTGACCGATTCACTTGAAATTTTGTACGAATGTTCTTCTTATTACACGGAATTAATGGTATAAAACTGGTTGGAATAAATTAACCCCTTTCGGCCCGGCGGGCTTCCAAAAAATTTTGTGGTTCCGATTTGTGTCCAATTTTACAGGGTGGTTTTGCAGTCAAAAAGAGAGGCTGGCACAAATTTTTGTTGGGTTCGGTTAACCCGTTTGGGCACGAGGGCGCAATGAAGCTTTTTCAATGTTTTTGATGTCGAGCCGAAACAGTTTGACCGATTAACTTGAAATTTTTCACAAATCTTCCTCTTAGCAAACGGAATTAGTTGTATAAAGATGGTTCGAAAATATTAACCCATTTCGGCCCGGCGGGCTTCCAAAAAATTTTGTGTTTCCGATTTGTGTCCAATTTTACAGGGTGGTTTTGCAGTCGAAAAGAAAGGCTGGCACAAATTTTTGTTGGGTTCGGTTAACCCGTTTGGGCACGAGGGCCAATGAAGCTTTTTCAATGTTTTTGATGTCGAGTCAAAACGGTTTGACCGATTGACTTGAAATTTTGCACAAATTTTCCTCTTAGCAACCGCAATTAGTTGTATGAATTTGGTTGGAATAATTTAACCCATTTCGACGTGGCGGGCTTCCAAAAAATTTTGTATTTCCGATTTGTGTCCAATTTTACAAGCTGGTTTCGCAGTCGACAATAGAGTCTGGCACAAATTATTGTTGAGTTCGGTTAACCCGTTTGGGCACGAGGGCGCAAAGAAGCTTTTTCAATGTTTTTGATTTCGAGTCAAAACCGTTTGACAAATTGACTTGAAATTTTGCACAAATGTTTCTCTTAGCAACCGAAATTAGTTGTATAAATTTGGTTCGAATAATTTAACCCATTTCGGCCTGGCGGACTTTCAAAAAATTTTGTGTTTTCGATTTGTGTCCAATTTTACAGGTTGATTTTGCAGTCTAAAGAGAGGCTGCAAAAAGTTTTAGTTAATTCGATTAACCCGTTTTCCACGACGACGCCATGAAGTTTTCTATAAATTTTATTTTCTTATACGTTTAAAAGTATTTTATTGAAATTTTTGTACCAGCATTTTAATTAAAACCCACATGGTTAATTTGGTTTTGACCTGTTTGTGCGTTTTGAACAAAGATTCAATGAAATTTTCAGTTTTCTTCAAATGAAATCTAAAAATCAAAAAATTCAATTTCTTATATATAATGCTTAAAAACATAGTATTTTAAAATAAGCCTACATTTCTCTCATCAAATCATAAAAAAACGAGGAAGAGTGTATTACAACTTTCAGGTGAGTACTAAACAAAATATAAGTTGAAAAGCAAATTTTTAAATCTTTTCTAAACCATCGACTATATTTTATTCAAACGTTGGCAATTCAAGATAACTACTATTGACATAGTATAATGACATAATGGCAAACTTAGTATCCCCATTTGACCAATAGTCATTTTAATTCAGTTAACATTATTCGCCGGGAACCTAACATCCTCAACTCTATCGTCAAGGAGCACCAAATTCTCAAGAAGCACCATGTATAGAAAAATAAGAGATAATCGTTCAAACTGTTTTTTAAAGCTTTTGTTTCGCAATCGGTTAAAAGAACTCGACAAAACATTTTTTTAAGCATTCCCCTAATTCAAAGAAGTTGTACCTACTTTCAGAAATTGGACGTAATTTACTTACAAATTTTTTTTTGAACAATCGTCGGGTCGGCAGGGGTTGACAACTTCCAAGTATGTTAGTAAATTGAACTTCATTTTCAAAGAAGAACACATATACAAAATTTGAAGTTAATCGGTTAAATCATTTCTAATATATAACAAAGCAACGAAAAAACCTATAAAAAGCTGTTGGGCCACGATGGGTTAACGGAACTCCACAAATATTTTTTTGTGGCTTCATTTATAAGCAAAGTAGTATTTCAAAAAATTGGCTGAAGCTTGCGTTTTTACAATTTGCAAGCTTCCGGGCAACGCCGGGTAAATCTGCTAGTATATAATAAAAACAAAAAATACTCCATTTAATAAGAAAATAAAAAAAATTAAAATTAAATACTTTTTAAATGATCACAAAATCTATAATTTTCATGCTACATTCTTGCATTTGGTTGTTTTTGAAAGCAGAAATATAACAAATAAAAGTTTATTAACAAAATTTTTTTCAACAGGAACAATTTTTTAGAGAAAAATTTTATTAAATTAATGTAATTTATCTCACCAGTTTTCAGTATTAAAAAAAAAAATTCCAAAAACAAATTTGTGATATTGCCTCCTAATTGTAGCAATTCACACAAATTAATTTTATACGCTTTTGTAGCTATGGCAATTCAAATATTAATTATTTTTATATAATATAATAATATTATGTTGATCAAAGTGCTAACCGAACTTTGTTAAAAAATACAATATACTTATACTTTATATACAAAATTAATATTTGTTCCATCTCTATAAATTTTCTAGAAATAGGTCTATTTAATATTTTTTTATTAATTTGCATTATACAAAGTAATATAACCCAGAATTAAATTTAACAATTTAATTAAAACCTCTTTCTTGAAAAAAGAGTTGTGTGAAATTCCATCTAATGCATATATCTATACTAAAAAAAGGTGACTGTCTGGAAATACACCTAAAATAGAATAAATCAACTAAATATAACTTTTTTCTCACGATTATACCTCCCTCAAATTACTTTTCATTTAAATTAAATCAAAGTTATCTCCATTATAGTTAAGTGTTTATAGGTTTTGATAAAGAACACAATTCTTAGATAAATAAAAATGATATTATATGAAACTTAATTTAGTTGTTTTATTTTTACAAGTCTTTATTAATTTTTTTTGCATTACACAAAGTATTTTACAAAAAGCATAAGAATATTAATTGACATAGTTGTTTAAAAAAGTTTATTTGAAATTCCATCTAACGCATATATTAATATTAAAAAATAAAACTCGTGACTGGCTACACCTAAATAGAATAAGTCTATTTTAAACTACTTTCATTTTCTACCTCATATTCTACAAAGTAATTTACACGAACAAATTTTTTCAAAATATATTTCAGTTAAACATTTCATTTCATTTCATTTATTTGGTTAATATTCCATTTACATAATATAATTCAGTTTCTTAAAATTTATATATATAGTTAGTTATTTACATCTAATTAAAAATTAATTTTTACATATTCTGTAACCTTTTTTTTAAATCTATTAATATTGTTTATATTTTTAATTTCGATTGGCAATTCATTAAACATTTTTAGCCCATTATACATTAATAAATTCTTAGTTCTTTCATCCCTAAAAAATTCTAATCTAAAATTTTGTGCATTTCTTAAATTATAATTATGAATATCATTACAATATGTTAATCTACTACATAAATAATTTGGATATGAATTATTTTTCATTTTATATACTATTACTAATACATTCAATATAATTCTTTGTTTAACACTTAACCATTTTAAAGTTCTCAACATGTAATTAATTGATGTGTATCTATTTACTTTAAGTATTATTCTCATAGCTTTATTTTGTAATTTCTGTAACCTATCTTTATCTGCATTTTTTGACATAAATATTACTGTTGAGCAATACTCAAAATGAGGTTTAATTATAGTATTATAAATATGAATTGCAATTTGAAACTTTAATTGATTTCGAATTTGCGATAAAAAATAGATTTTTTTAGCTAGCTTTTTACAAATATAGTTTATATGTTGTTTAAATTCTAATTTCCTATCTATAATTATGCCTAAATATTTAATTTCATGTATTTTCTCTACTATTTGATTACCAATTTTAACATTATCATTTGTTTCACAGTTAATAAACATACATTTAGTTTTTTCTACATTTAGTTTTAACTTATTCATATCAAACCAATCATTAAGTTTATTTAAATCAAAATTTATACTTTCTATGCATTCTTCCACCGAACTTCCAACCACATATAATAATGCATCATCAGCGAAAAGAAGAAGCTTACATAAAGTTACCCACATTTCCATGTCGTTAATATATATTATAAAAAGTAAAACGCCCAGCACCGAGCCTTGTGGTACACCCAGTGTTACATTTATTGATTCAGAGACTACCCTATTAACTTTAGTCCTTTGATATCTGTTTGTAAGATATGATGAAAACCATTTTAATTCATTACCCCTTACACCATAACGCTGAAGTTTGGAGAGTAAAATATTCCTACTAATTGTTTCAAATGCCCTTCTCAAATCAAGAAAAACAGCAACTATTACCTTTTTTTCATGAGTTGCTATTTTCCAGTTAGTAGTTACTAAATTTATAAGTGACTCGCAACTATGGTTTTTTCGAAACCCTGATTGGTATTCAGAGATTAAATTATTACTTTCATAACATAAATCACTTTTTTTCCTTACTATTGTACCTCCCTCCCAAATAATAAAAATGATATTATATGAAACTTAACTTATTTGTTTTATTTTTACAAAATATTTATTAATTTTTTGCAGAGAGATAACACACCTAATAACACACCTCCAATTATTTTTCATTTAAAATTACTTTAAACTAAAATACAAATAACAAGTTAAATATCTGCATTTTATTTGTTACAATAACTGGTTGATCGTGAAAACTAAATAAAACTTTTATTATTTACAATAATCTATGTTACTATACTATCACAACAAGATCATTGCACTTACTTGTTGTACATTATCTAGTTGACCTTGTCTATTATTTACAAAAGTGTTTTCCGGAAATTAATTATGCCGGTATCACGATGCCGGTATGCCGGTTAAGGTCATTGAACTTGGGATAATACCTCATTTGCATAAATATTTTCCCATGCCGGGAAATTCTCACGAGATATTTCATTAAATTGTAAATATTTGGTACTTTTTAAGAACCCTCGAGATAAATCGCAGATTTTTCCTCTAGCTAGACAACTATATCCGGAAAATATAAAAGGCTTCCTGGGGGTATATAATGAATCAACATCTGGGCCAGATACATGTATCTGTTCTTTTATAGAAAATTATAAAATTGAGTTGAAAAATCTTATTAATTAGTACAAGCATAATGTCAAGGGAACAAATTGTATCTGAAATACATAGAGGCGCCAGACGAAACTTTCGTCGAAGAAAATTCATTCAGAAAGGTTTAAATGATACATGGCAAATCGACTTAGTAGAAATGATTCCATATGCAAAGTTTAACAATGGAAATAAATATTTATTGACTGTAATAGACACCTTTTCGAAATATGCTTATGCTGAGCCAATTAAAAATAAAAATGCTAATAATGTTTTACTTGGTATGAAAAATGTTTTTAAACGTGCTGGAACACTTCCAAAAAATATTCAATCCGATCAAGGGAAAGAGTTTTTTAATAAGGAATTTAGAAAACTTATGGAAAGAAAAAAAATTAATCATTATCATACATATTCTGAAATGAAAGCATCCATAGTAGAACGTTTTAACCGTACTTTAAAAAATTCAATGTGGAGGCAGTTCAGTTTTCAGGGTAATTATAAATGGATATCTATTTTATCCTCGCTTATTGAGAAATACAACTCAACATATCACCGTACAATTAAACTTCAACCAAAAAAAGTTACAAAAGCAAACGAGAAATATATACTGAAAAACATTTACATGCAACCGAAGTTTTATCAGAAGGCAAAATATGAAGTTGGAGATTATGTACGCATAAGTAAATATAAGGGTACCTTTGCAAAAGGTTATCAACCAAACTGGTCAACAGAAATATTTACAATTAAAGAAGTAAAACGTACATACCCAATTACTTACAATTTATTTGATTATACAAAAACTCCGATTTCAGGTTCTTTTTATGAGTCTGAACTTACTCGAGTCAAAAATCCTGACACTTTTCTTGTTGAAAAAATATTGAAAAGAAAAGGAAATCAGGTTTTTGTTAAGTGGTTAGGTTTTGATACAGATCACAATTCTTGGATAAATAAAAATGATATTATATGAAACTTAATTTATTTGTTTTTTATTTTTACAAGTCTTTATTAATTTTTTTGCATCATACAAAGTAATTTACAACAAGCATAAAAATTTTAATTTACATAGTTGTTTAAAAAAGTTTGTTTGAAATTCCATCTAACGCATATATTAATACTAAAAAATAAAACTCGTGACTGGCTACACCTAAATAGAATAAGTCTATTTTAAACTACTTTCATTTTCTACCTCATATTCTACAAAGTAATTTACACGAATTAATTTTTTTTCCACATTATCTAGTTGACCTTCTATATTATTTACAAACACTTTCCGGAAACTAATTTCGAGTCAAAAATCCTGACACTTTTCTTGTTGAAAAAATATTGAAAAGAAAAGGAAATCAGGTTTTTGTTAAATGGTTAGGTTTTGATAAAGATCACAATTCTTGGGTAAATAAAAACGATATTATATGAAACTAATTTGCTTTTTTTTTTTAATTTTTTTTTTGCACATTTATAGTCATAACTCACTTCAAATTTGCAATGTAAAAATACCAATAGTTGACGTTTATTTATTCGCAAAATACAAAGTAGTTAATATAATAAATCAATTAACATTAACATAAATTCATATCAAACACCTGGATTTTTTCTTTAAAAATTTTTTCTGCAACACAATAAATCTATTTGATTTTATAATGTTCTAATTTGTATCTACAATAACAGAAAATTTAATTTACATTATACAAAGTAGCAGAAAATTTAATAATAACTGACTTTTTTATTTGCAAAATACAAAGTAGTTAATATAATAAATCAATTAACATTAACATAAATTTTTATCAAACACCTGGATTTTTTCTTTCAAAAATTTTTTCTGCAATAAACATAACAATTAATCAATAAATACATTTTTTAAATTACTTTAAAACTAAGATACAATATCAAGGTCAATATTTGCATTTTATTTCTCTCATAAATAACAACTGCATTCTTGTGTTAATATTACGTTAAAATAATTGATTGACCGTGAAAGCTTTTTATTAAAAAATAAAATAAATTCTTATTATTTACAATAATCTATGTTACTATATACAATCACAACAAGATCATTGTACTTACTTGTATTATTTACGAAAGCTTTTTCCGGAAACTAATCATGCAACCGGTAGAAATACTACACACCTGTTTAGGTCATTGCACTATCTACTTGTTCCACATTATCTAGTTGACCTTCTATATTATTTACAAACACTTTCCGGAAACTAATTAAAATAATGATATGCAAACACCAATCACGACATCTAATTTGCATACCGGTTTTTACACTACAACATTCCTTAAAAAAGCTCTCAACAACCAAGTAAACGCCAAGTCATTGGCCTAATTTGCATAATTATTTTCCCATGCCCAAGCGCTACTCAAACTATTGCTATCTCTTTCTGGCTCAGAATTCCCATGCCCAAGTGGCATGTATACTACTGACAAACTTCAAGATATGGATATAACAATAAATCACGATTTATTATCGATATTGCTTTTAAATTCATTACCATCCAGTTTTGAAAGTTTTAAATGTGCAATCAAAACAAGAGACGAATTGCCAGCCCTGGAAATATTGAGAATAAAAATTTTGGAAGAAAGCACATCGAAAATAAATAATAATAACAACAACAGAACGCCAGGTGCATTTATAGCTACTGACAAAACAAAACAAAATTATAAGAAGAACAACAACAATAACAAGTTTTTTAAGTGTTATAAATGTCACCAATTTGGGCATAAGGTTTCTGAATGTAAACAAAAAAATCAAAAGGGTATAAATTTTTTAAATAATAATAATAAAACAGATTTCTCTATGTTTAGCAAAACAGAAAATTGTAATTCACAATTAGACGAGTTAAATAATAATAAAAAATTTTTTTGGTGTTTGGATAGCGGTTGCACGGCGCATCTTTGCAATAAGGAAAATAAATTTAGTAAAATATCTACAACAAATTTTAAGAATTTATAAATTATCAAATAAAATTAAAAATATAAAATTAAACAATAAAATAAAGTATAATGATTTTGAATGTGATGTTTGCATTAAAGCAAAAATGACTGCTCTACCATACCCTAAAATTTCTGAAAGAAAAACTAAAGTGCTAGAGTTAATTTATAGCGACGTTTGTGGTCCTATGAGGGTGGAATCTCTCGGAAAATCTAGGTACTTCGTGACTTTCATCGCTGTTAAAAGTTGAGGCTTATGACTCTAATATTATGCGCCGACTTTCTGTGTAAATGTAATTCATTTTCGGTTGTAACTCGCTGCTATATCTAAATCAAAAAGTTATAGGCGCTGACTTATGTATATTTTTCTTTTTTTTTTGAATGAACAAGCAGATTTAAATTTTTTTAAAATTTTTTTTTTGTTTTTTTTTTTTCTTCATCTTAAAAAGTGAACGAAAAAAAATGAGTTCTGTTCGAAATGAAAGCAATACATTTGGTTTATACAGTAGTTTTCATTTATAACGAACTCGGTGCAATTTTAATTATAATAAACTTTACACTTTTTGCCAAAGAATTAAATTTTAACTAAAAATGAAAGTTTTTTATTACATTGATATTTCTTTTATTTAAAATTATTATACTATTTATGTTGCTTGGTGATTAATTTAGTATTTTTATATTTATTTTTGAATATAAAAAAAAATCATAATAACGCATCAAAAATACAAAAAAAATTTCATTAGAAAAGCACTATATATAGGCTTGAGGCTAACACATCAAATAAAATTCTAGCAAATGAGTTCGAAGTGTCCATTCTAGAATCCACATTCTACAATGTTCAAGTCTTATACTAATTTTTCAAAATTCACAGCATTCTTTTAAAACGACATTCGTTTATTACGACGAATATTTTCCGTCCCATCATGGTTGTTATAACCGAAAAGTACTGTTAGTTTTTGTTTGCAATTTATTATAATACAGTTATAAAAAAAAAAATTTTTCATAATTTCTGGAAATTTCTAGAAAATTTTGAAATACATAGTTAGGTACGTGAATTTACATGTGAGCAACCGAAATACCCGACGTACTGGTACCTCAGATTTAAAAATGGACAAAGCGAAAAATAGAAATAGAAAATTTAAAATAATATTTTTGTAAAAAATTTGTTTATTAAAAAATACCTATAATATGTTTGCAGAAACATAAAAAAGAAATAATATTTCTTAAGAAAAATGATTTGTTACTTATGGATCAACCAAATTCAGCATGTACGGCGTTCAGTTTCTGTCTAAAAATTTTGAAATAAGTTGTTATGTAAATAAATTTACATGAAAGCATACGCGACGTACTGTACCTCGGAGTTTTAAAATTTAAAAATTGGCAAAGCGTATAAAAATATTGTAATTGTTTTTTCTTATGTTGCTACGATTAAATTTTTAAAATAAAATATTTTAAAATAATATTTTTTTAAAAACTCCACTTATCGATTAGTGTTGGATATCAATTTATACTTATATATATATATGTACATATGTGCTCTTTTTCTTGTATTGCCTTTTTCCGGTTATAAGCGAGCAGATGTAATCTTAATAATCTTAATATAATGGTCATGTAATCTTAAAATATTAAACTAATCAATAATTTAAAACTGTTTTTTTTTTCTATTTTTATAACAAATTAAAAGGTTATGGGCCCAGTGCTCTAAAATTTAAAAACAAAAATAATTTAAAAAAAAAAAAAAAATAATTAAAAAAAACAAAGTTTTAAAGGTTAACAAATTTTTTTTGTATTACGTATAAATATTAAAAAAAAAACGTGGAGCAATGAATTCGCTCGGTGTAACACGTTTGGAGCTGTTGTCGAAAGATAACTATGACACATGGTCACTTCAGATGAAAGCTGTACTAACCAAAAATGGCCTATGGAAATATGTGAATGGTTTAAAACTGAAACCTGTTCCTAAGGCAGATGATACGGATGGTGAAGCGGCTGTGGATGAGTGGAATGAGAATGACGATAAGGCAAAAGCGGACATTTTTTTGTCAATTTCACCTTCCGAAATTAAACAAGTCAAACATTGCGATACTTCTAAAGAAATGTGGTCGAAATTAAAAGAAATTTACGTGTCTAAAGGACCAGTTAGAAAGGCATGCTTATTGGAAGCGTTGACTACAATGAAAATTCATGATGGTGATGATGTCCATGAACACACTAGAAAATTCTTCGATATAGTGGACAAACTTCAAGATATGGATATAACAATAAATCACGATTTATTATCGATATTGCTTTTAAATTCATTACCATCCAGTTTTGAAAGTTTTAAATGTGCAATCAAAACAAGAGACGAATTGCCAGCCCTGGAAATATTGAGAATAAAAATTTTGGAAGAAAGCACATCGAAAATAAATAATAATAACAACAACAGAACGCCAGGTGCATTTATAGCTACTGACAAAACAAAACAAAATTATAAGAAGAACAACAACAATAACAAGTTTTTTAAGTGTTATAAATGTCACCAATTTGGGCATAAGGTTTCTGAATGTAAACAAAAAAATCAAAAGGGTATAAATTTTTTAAATAATAATAATAAAACAGATTTCTCTATGTTTAGCAAAACAGAAAATTGTAATTCACAATTAGACGAGTTAAATAATAATAAAAAATTTTTTTGGTGTTTGGATAGCGGTTGCACGGCGCATCTTTGCAATAAGGAAAATAAATTTAGTAAAATATCTACAACAAATTTTAAGAATTTAAAATTAGCAAATGGTGATCTTGTTGATGTTAGAGGAGAAGGTACGGTTGTAATTAAGGTAAATTCTAATATTAATAAATCACATGTCAGTTTGAAGGAAGTGTTATTAGTACCTAATCTGAAAACAAACCTTTTATCAATTGCAAAAATAACTAATAATAATTTTGAAGTTCTCTTTAAAAGAGAGTATGCTCTAATTTTAGATAATAAAGGAAAAGTAATTTTCAAAGCAAAAAGATATGGCAATTTGTACTTTGTAGAAGAAGATATGCCTGAAATGATTGTAAATTTAAGTACAACATACAGAAGTCATCTCTCAAAATTTAAATTTATGGCATCGTCGCCCAGGTCATTTAAATATAAATGACATTTATAAATTATCAAATAAAATTAAAAATATAAAATTAAACAATAAAATAAAGTATAATGATTTTGAATGTGATGTTTGCATTAAAGCAAAAATGACTGCTCTACCATACCCTAAAATTTCTGAAAGAAAAACTAAAGTGCTAGAGTTAATTTATAGCGACGTTTGTGGTCCTATGAGGGTGGAATCTCTCGGAAAATCTAGGTACTTCGTGACTTTCATCGATGACTGCTCAAAATGGTGCGAGGTGTACTTTATTAATAAAAAATCTGAAGTTTTAAACAAGTTTAAGGAATATGTTGCTGTTATGGAAAATATTACTGGAAGAAAAATACAATATTTACAATCCGACAACGGTACTGAGTATATTAATACGGAATTTGATAATTTTTTAAAAGAAAAAGGAATCAGAAGAAGATTGAGTGCAGCCTATTGTCCCCAGCAGAACGGTTCTGCAGAAAGAAAAAATCGTACATTAATGGAGATGGCTCGTTGCTTATTAGTCCAATCTGGTTTACCTTCTCATTTTTGGGCTGAGGCCATTTTGACATCAAATTATATTAGGAACAGATGTCCAACTTCTGCTTTAAATGATGTTATACCATATGAAATAATTTTTAAAAAAATTCCATATTTAGGTCATCTACATGAATTTGGGTGTGAAGGTTATTACTTAAAAAAGGAACCAGGTTTAAGTAAATTAGATAATCGTGCTGAAAAATGTGTTTTGGTTGGATATTCAGATGTGACAAAAGGATATCGTGTTTATATACCAAGCAAAAGGATTGTAACTGTCGTTCGAGATGTTAAATTTATGAAAAATTTTGTGGTTGCATCTAATGAATTTGAAGATTTTGGACCTGATAAAAGCTCAAGTAAGTCAGTTGATTACCCTTTAATAAAATGTTCGGATTTTAGCAATATAAAAACAAAAACAAATGTAATAAAAGCAAATGAAGATAACGAAAGTGATTTTCAAACTATTGAATCATCAGAATCTGGTGAAGAAGGAAATTTAAAAGAAGCGGATTTAAAGAATTTAAAAATGGACAGTCCTGGTAGACCTAAATTACTTCGCACAGGAAAGCGTGGAAGACCAAAAAAAATTAAAAGACAACGAAAAGTTAAGCTCAATAATTCTAAGTATTGCTCTCAAGATGACGAAAATGTTCATAATTGTGCGAATTATAGACACTTGTATGCTGCTGAAGTTAGTTATAATGAAATCAAAGATGATCCGGAGTGGGATGAAGCTATTGCTGTTGAAATGAAATCAATCATCGAACGTGATACATTTAGCGTTGTTGAACGAGAAGTTGATATGAACGTAATAGGAAGCCGTTTTGTTTTTTGCAATAAATTCGATTCGAATGGTAATCCAGTAAGAAAAAAGGCGCGACTCGTAGCTAAAGGGTTTTCTCAAATACCTGGTGTTGATTTCCATGCAACCTTTTCACCTGTTGCACGTTCCAGTTCAATACGCTTATTGGTCGCTCTGGCTTGTAGATTTGGAATGAAAGTGCGGCAATTGGATATTACAAACGCTTATCTTAACAGTTTTTTGGAAGAAAAGGTTTATATGGAACCATCATCTCTAATACAAAAAGGATTAAATTATTTAATTGAAACTAATCCAAAAGGTAGTTGTATCTCAACTAAGTCAAAGGAAATTAAGAATGCTATTTTAAATGGAAATAAAGTTTTTTTACTGCAACGTGCCTTGTATGGTCTTAAACAATCTGGACTACAATGGCACAAACGATTAACTGATGAAATTTTAAAATTTGGTGCTAAACAGTCTCAATACGATACTTGCTTGTATTATCATAATGAAAATACAGAGAATATGTTGTTTATAATAGTATATGTGGATGACATACTAGTTTGTTCTAGCAATGATGAATTAATTAATAAATTTGTTAAACATATAAAGTTAGCATTTGAAACAAAAGATATTGGCGAACTGCGTCATTGTTTAGGAATTCAATATGAATATGACGAAAACAAAATTATTATGCATCAAAGAAGTTATATTAAGGATATATTGAAAAAATATAATATGTTGGAATGTAATTCTTGCACTACACCAATGATTCCAGGCTTAAAATTAGAAAAATGTGTGTCAGATCAGAATCCGTACCGAGAATTAATTGGTTCTTTAATGTATTTGGCAACTAATACACGCCCAGATATCGCTTTTAGTGTTAGCATGCTGAGTCAATATAACGACTGTCACGGAAATGATCATTGGTTAGCTGCGAAGAGAATACTAAGATACTTAAAAGGTACTATAAATCACGGACTTGTATTTTATAAGAATAATAAAGAAGTGTTAACTGGTTATGCTGATGCTGATTGGGGTAACTGTGCTTTGGATCGAAAATCTTATACTGGCTTCATCTTTACCATCGGGGGTACAGCATTAAGCTGGGGATCCAAAAAACAAACAACTACTGCATTATCGTCAACGGAAGCTGAATATGTTTGTATCACAGAAGCTGTTAAAGAATTTATGTATTTAAAAGGATTATTGATTGAATTTGGTTTCTCTAGTTTGGTTGAAAATGGAACTATTTATAATGATAATCAAGGTGCTTTGAAACTTGCAAGTAATCCAGTGTACCACACAAAATCTAAACATATCGACATCAAGTATCACTTTATCAGAAAGCATATACAAGATGGTACAATAAACTTAGAATATTTAAGTTCTGAAAAGATGTGTGCGGATTTCCTTACAAAGGCTCTTCCAGGCCCAAGACATCAGATGTTAATAAATAATGTTGGACTGGGAGAACGTGTTCGTTGAGAGGGGGTGTTAGAATATACATGGCAACTCCACTTATAGATTAGTGTTGGATATCAATTTATACTTTTATATATATATGTACATATGTGCTCTTTTTCTTGTATTGCCTTTTTCCGGTTATAAGCGAGCAGATGTAATCTTAATATAATGGTCATGTAATCTAAAAATATTAAACTAATCAATAATTTAAAACTGTTTTTTTTTTTCTATTTTTATAACAAATTAAAACATATATTCAAAATAATTGAAAATACCAACAATATGTTTGCAAAACTAAAAAAACTATCTTTCTTAAAAAAAATTATTTGTTCCTTACGTCCCAACCTAAATAAAAGCGTACGGCACGTGATGAATTTAGTATTTTCTTATTTATTTTTTAATATAAAAAAAAACATAACGTATCAAAAATACGAAAAAAAATTTCATTAGAAGAAAAAGCACTATACATAAGCTTGAAGCTGGAACATCATGTAAAATTCTGGCAAATGAGTCCGAAGAATATTAAAATTAAAAAAATTATATAAAAAAAAAATATTTTAAAATAATATTTTTTTTAAAATATCTCTATATATATTTTAAAATATACATATATTCAAAATAATTAAAAATACCTTTAACATGTTTTCAAAAACTAAAATTATCTTTTTTAAAAAAAATAATTTGTTTCTTAGGGCTCAACATATGTCAACGCGTACGGCGCATATTTTATCTCAAAAAATTTTGAAGTAGGTACATAAATATATATGCGAGCAACCAAAATACTCGTAACTCGACGTACTGTACATCGAATTTTTAAAATTAAAAAATTGACTAAGCGTATAAAAATATTATTGTTTTTTCTTATGTTGCTAAGATTATGTTTTAAAAATAAAATATTTTAAAGCAAATGTTTTTTTTTAAATATCTTATTTTCAAAATAATTTAAAGTACCTAAAATATGAAAATAAAAAATTTTTTGTATTAAATAAAAACATCCAAATAAAGATTTCTTGATAAATTAAATAATATACGCGCTTTTACGAATATGTAAACGTATTGACGTACTGACGTATAAAAATTGTAATTGGAAAAAGTAATTGGAAATTTTATTTTACATTTTAAACATCAAGTAAATAAGTATTGAAATCTCGAATTTTGGCTACTTGACTGCAGTACATCATAATATTTAATCGGCTTATTTTTTCCCATACAAATATAAACATCTTTTTCCGGGTGAACTATAAGACCAATTTTAATGAAACAACAACCAAAAGAAAGGTTTTTTTTTGTTTTCATAGGACAATGATATTTTTTTTTAGAATATTGCGTTTTTTCCGGTAAAAACCTGTCTTTAATTTAACGTAAATTTGAATTTAACGGTCACGCTGTTAAAAGTTAAGGCTTATGACTCTAATATTATGCGCCGACTTTCTGGGTAAAAGTAATTAATTTTCGGTTGTAACTTGCAGCTCAATCAAACTATTACATGCGCCGACTTGTCTTTTTTTTTTTTGTTTAGTTCAAATGTTCAATGAACAAGGAGATTGAAACTTTTTGAAAATTGTTTTTGTTTGTTTTTTCTTTATCTCTCTAAAATTCCAGTGAAAAAAAATGAGTTCTGTTCGAAATGAAAGCAAAACATTTGGTTTATACAATAGTTTTCATTTATAATGAACTCTGTTCAATTTTAATTATAATAAACTTAACACTTTTTGCCAAAGAATTAAATTTTAACTAAAAATGAAAGTTTTTTATTACATTGATATTTCTTTTATTTAAAATTATTATATCTAATTATGTTGCTTGGTGATTAATTTAGTATTTTTATATTTATTTTTGAATATAAAAAAAAATCATAATAACGCATCAAAAATACAAAAAAAATTTCATTAGAAAAGCACTATACATAGGCTTGAGGCTAACACATCAAATAAAATTCTAGCAAATGAGTTCGAAGTGTCCATTCTAGAATCAGCACATTCTACAATGTTCAAGTCTTGTACTAATTTTTCAAAATTCACAGCATTCTTTTAAAACGACATTCGTTTATTACAACGAATATTTTCCGTCCCATCATGGTCGTTATAACCGAAAAGTACTGTATTTAGTTTTTGTTTGCAAGTTATTATAATACAGGTACTTATATAGGTACTAAAATAAAAATTTTTTGTAAATCGTAAATTGTTGTTGCTTTTTGTTAAGTTTTTTGTAAAATTAAAAACCGACTTCTGAAATATGCAGAAACTTAAAAAAAAAAAATAATATTTCTTAAGAAAAATTATTTGTTTCTTATGGATCAGCCAAAATCAGCATGTACGGCATTCAGTTTCTGTTAAAAAATTTTGAAATAATTAGTTATGTCAAATAATAGTAAATGTCAAGAATAGTAATTAATACCATCAATAAAATGTCACCGTATTGGTTTTAATTTTAAATTGTATTGTTTTAATTTTTGATGGTATACGTCAATTTACTCATTTTTAATCATTTTTTTTTTTTTTATTTTTAATCATAAAAGAAAGGGAAGTACTGAAATTTCAGTTCATTTCTTTTCAACTAACTTAAATTATTTAATTTAAATTTAATTATTTACATATACGTGAATATTTTTACTTGCACGTAGATTTTGCTGTGTGTGAGTTTTTGGTTGTAACTAAGTTCAATAAGGTCTAGTTAAAAACTGTTGAATGGTGTTATAAACCGATTGCTCACTCATAGCAGAATAAAATAGGGGTATTGTTGATGGTATTTTGTAAATATTGTTAGCAATACTTTTGTTTTTATAAACGGTGATAACTTGTTCGGGTTGTATGAATCGTACACATACAATATTTAACCTAAATTATAATATAATTAAATTTTAAATTTTATAAGTTTTATTATTATTTGTTTTTTTTTTTTTTTTTTCAATTTACTAATTGTTATTAAAAATTGCCAATTTTCGAGTTAATTTTTGTAATATTCGGGGCCTACAAGCTAATTTTCATGCCGTAGAATGTCATCTTAACTCCACAAAACCAGCAATTTTAGCCCTTGGTGAAACACAAGTCAGTGGACAGAATGATAATTTTAATATTATTGGCTACTCACTTGTTTCACACTTCGTACCCAAAAGAGGAATCGCGATTTACATTAAAAATGACATTGCTTTCAACACCCTAGATAAATATACACCTTCCAGCCCAACCTTCCATTATATTTGGGTTAAAATTATCGTTGAAAAGCATGTAATACATTTCTGTTTTTTATACAGATCACCCAACTCAAATGAACAAGAAACTGCTGTGGAAATTGACAATCTTTCAAACCAGATCAATGAAATTTTGGAATCATGTCCACAAACCGAAATTGTTCTGGCAGGGGATTTCAAGGTACACAACAAAGACTGGCTTCATTTTTCAAGTAACTCTTCTTTGAGTCAAAACTCAATTGGGAAACAAGTTGAATTATTTTCCACACTGTTCCATCTTTCTCAACTTGTCCAAAATCCCACTAGGGTCCCCGACCGAGCTGATCAAGAGGGTCACCTCTTGGATCTGTTTTTAACCACTCACCCTGAAAAATATGTAGTTTCAGTTGGTTGTCCCCTGGGGGGCTCTGACCACTGCCTGGTAACCACAAGCTTCCCGGTAAGCACATTAGCCAGCCGAAGGATTCCTCCCAAAAAATTAGTATGGCAATATAGTCGTGCTAACTGGGAGGGATTAAACAATTTTTTCAAAGCATTCGACTGGTCATTGTGCTTCCGCGGTAAAAATGTCAACTTCGCTGCAAATGCGATTAGTGAAACAATTTTACTTGGAATGAGGTTGTATATTCCTCACTCCATGAAAAGTATTAAACGAGAGCCCAAATCATGGTTTAATCGCACTTGCAAAGAAGCCATTCGTAAAAAAGTGGAGGCTTTTAAGCAATACCGGAACAGCGGGTTGGAGTCCGACAGGGCCAACTATATCGTGGTTCGAAACAGATGCAAGAGAGTTATCAATAAGCAAAAATTCTTATTCAACCGAGGGTTGAAACGAAAATTCCTACATATGCCTAAGAATAGCAAATCGTTTTGGACGTTTGCAAAAAATCTAAAGGAGGACACTAGTGGGTCCTCCTTCCCTCCGCTTATTGATAAAAACAACTCAATTGTGTCAGATTCAAAAGAAAAGGCAAACTTGTTTGGCAAACAATTTTCCTTTAACTCAACACTGCCACAGTCAACTCAAAGACCACCAAATATTCCAGAAGTTGGCTGCTCCTTTGGTAGAATTTACTTTAGGACGCGAGCAGTGATGAAAATCTTGAAGAATCTAGATACGAACAAATCAGCCGGTCCCGATGGAATCACAACGATGGTTCTTAAAAAAACCTACTCTACCATTTCAAAACCTCTACGCAACCTCTTCTATTTATCCTTTACTTCGGGTATTCATCCTGCCCAATGGAAGATTGCGCACGTTTTTCCAATTCCAAAAAAAGGTAACAAAAGCGATCCCTCTAACTACCGCCCTATAGCTATAACTTCGGTCCTTTCCAAAGTAATGGAAAAAATTATAAACCAAAAGCTTTTGAAATATCTGGATCATAAAGGTTTGCTTCATGATCGACAATACGGGTTCAGAGCCCGTCGTTCAACAGGTGATCTCATGACTTATCTTTGTGAAAAGCTCAATATCAGTCTTCACCACTCTGGTGAATCTGATGTGGTAGCGCTGGATATTTCTAAAGCTTTCGACCGTGTATGGCATGCTGCTTTGTTAGCAAAATGCAGAGCTATAGGGTTAGGTAGAGTCTTTCTCAAATGGATTGGAGATTTCCTTTCGAATCGTACGATTCGAGTTCTGGTCGATGGTTTATCATCTGACAAATTTGAACTGAACGCTGGTTTCCCTCAAGGTTCTGTTCTTTCTCCCACTCTCTTCTTAATATTCATTAATGATCTTCTATCTTTAACTTCCAATCCAATTCACAGTTTCGCAGATGACAGCACCCTTGTAGCTTCCTATGAATTCCATAGCCGCTGTAACATTAATCATCAGGTTAATACAACAGCAAAAAATTTCACTGTCAGTGAGCTAAATAACGATTTAGCAAAAATTCACAAATGGGGTGAAAATAATCGTGTTCAATTCAACACGAAGAAAACCCAATGCTGTCTCATCTCGCGAAAAATAGCAACTTCCATTCCCAACTTGATTTTTCAGGGAGAAGTTTTGCAGCACTCAACAGATTTAAATATTTTGGGCATCGAGTTAAACCAGAAATTGACTTGGTCGAATCACATTTTTGGTATAGCTAAAGATGCAGCTAAGTGTTTGGGTTTTTTGTATCGCTGTAAAACTTTCTTCTCTCCATTAGATCTCCTCAATATCTATAAAACATATATTAGACCAAAAATGGAGTATAATGCACATATCTGGGCTGGTGCACCCCAATCAGCGCTGGGATATCTTGATAAAGTGCAAAACAGAGCTATTCGTCTTATAAATGATCCCAGTGTTACCTCAACGCTCACTCCACTTAGCCATCGGCGCACAGTCTGGTCACTTACCCTGTTTTATAGATACCTAGTGGGGACGAACACCTGTTCTAAAGAAATAAAACAATTAATGCCTCCACTCAAAGTTTTCCAACGTGAAACAAGGAGTGCAACAGATGCTCATCCCTACTGCGTCGAATTGTTAAGATGGCGAAACACGGCTTATGGAAATTCGTTTGTTATGCGCATGTCGAGATTATGGAACCACATTCCGTCCAATGTGTTCCCTAAAGTTGGTAATTCGTATGTGTACGACTTAAATAAATTTAAGAAGAATATTAACATCTTTCTCCTAAATATCCCTCCAAATTTTCCCCATCCACCATAATCCAAAATTCCCAAATATCCTCCGACAATCCTAAAATCCTTTCATATCCCATCCCTGTAACCAAACTGTACATTTGTATCACAGGTTCCTTCCTAAAGTTTGGTTCAAAAAGGGTGTGGTTTTGGTGCGTTAAAATCGCACACTACCCAACGAAATACCGCAAAGTTTCAATGGGTGGCTTTCGAGCGTTCCATTCCCTCGTAAAAAAAAAAAAAAAAAAAAAATTAGTTATGTAAAAAAATTTACATGAAAGCATACGCGACGTGCTGTACCTCAGAGTTTTAAAATTTAAAAATTGACAAAGTGTATAAAAATACATATTGTAATTGCTTTTTCTTATGCTGCTGCGATTAAATTTTAAAAATAAAATATTTTAAAATAACATGTTTTTTTAAATAATTTAGTTTAAAACATACAAATATTCAAATAAATTGAAAATACCTACAGTACAATATGTTTGCAAAACTAAAAAAATTATCTTTCTCAAAAAAAGTTATTTGTTCCTTAGGTTCTAACCTAAATAAAAGCGTACAGCGTATAATTTCTGTCAAAAAATTGAGAAATAAATAGGTACATAAATTTACATTAGAGCAGCGAAAATACGCGGAACGCAATGTACTGTGTCTCGGATTTTTAAAATTTACAAATATTGAAAAAATGTATAAAAATATTATTATTGGTTTTTCTTATATTTCTAATACATATTATGTTTTAAAAAATAATATTTTTTTACAATAATTTTTATTAAAAAATATCTTATATTCAAAATACCTATAATATGAAATTAAAAATATTTTTTGTAGGTACTAAATTAAAACATTCAAATAAATATTTTTGATAAATTAAATATTGTACGCGCGTATCGATTTACCGATAATGGATATGTAGACAGACG